>JAODTK010001376.1:0-11205 GCA_026419785.1 Sclerodactyla briareus | reverse complement strand
GAAGCTGTACAAGAGCCTTGTTGTTACGGTACATTGCTCACCACTGAAAAGTCGGGAGGAGGGGGGGGGGGGGGGGGAGGATGGACGGGATCATCCACATAGCTAATCCGCTACGACCATTTTCACACTTTTCGGATGTTATTACACTGATAGGTATGGGGAATCTGTAGAGGTTTTTGCGGGTAAAATATGTAGAGTTTTTGTCAGGGGAGTTTCGCAAGACTGTTTGTACACTCACGTGCAATATCGAACCGTAGTGTTTTCCGCTGGGATCCTTTGACCTAGCATATCATTAGTTAATTTCTAACCGTGAACCGGCTTAGGTTGGTGGGGATTGGTCTTATCTAGAGTAATATTAAAGAGAAGAATCGAATCACGGGAAAATTATAAAGCAATGAAAAAAAGAAATTGCCTTCACCTCATGAGAAACGACAAAATATTTTAAAGTACTCATAATTAAGGTTAAGACTGTCAGGTGGTCATTGATCTTCTCTCGTTAGTCTTGATCCTGAAATGAAGAAGTGAAAAGAAACGTATAAATAGAGCAAATAAAATATTGGCTACTCTCGCGATTGTTCTGACAAGGCATATGTAGGGAGGGGCTGGGTTGCTGTGGGGGGGGGGGGGCTGCCATCATGGTTCAATGAAAAAATACAATACTCCGATAACATCTATTTACCAGTTTATCAAAGTCACAAAATTACAATCCGCCGCCGTTATTATACAGCTGTGCCTGAATATGAATCTGTTAAAGCACGTTTTAGATAGCGATCATTCCTCGGCACAGAGGGAAATTACACAGTACACACCGTATGTTACCAGAGGCAATGTGTCGTGGACTAAGCATGCTCCACTAGCATTGTGAGGTTTGACATTCTTAACATAGCTACGGGGGCCATTGATAGGGGCGGACGCCCTATATTACCCCAAACAAATAGAGATTGTCCGAATGCATTCAAAGGATGAAACTATTTCTCGGTCCAAAATATTATTGGGGGACACACGGCCCCAGGGGGCTATCCCCGTGGGCCACGTCACGGGCCTATATATCTAATGAGGAACATAACCGAATATATAAACGGTGATACCAAACCTAGGACGGGGGCGAAAACGCCCAGTGGTTGTCTCCTGTTCTGCAAAAGAAAATAGTACAATGTTAGATCAGAGGTCTCTGACGCCACAGGACTGTAATTTTTAGAGATAGGAAGGTGAATGTAAGGAAAATCGCTTCGGATAGGCGGATTAAGCAATCACCACACGAGCCGAGTGGTTCAGCAAATGTTTGGATTGTATTACGCATATACGTCCTAGGAAACTCCAGATTATCGGGCTCATCAATACAGCTAGCTGGTTATTTCAAAGTGCGTTTGACCCCAACATCAGACACATTTAAAGACAATACACGGTTTGATGCACATTATCATTCTTGAAGCAGTTCTCGCGGTAAAGCAATAGTTCCCAATCAGCGCTATTGTCAGATTGTCAGGGCCGGCCTAATTCTAAATCATCCGATACGTGTTGGTTACATTGGCGTACCCGCGGGGGGTCAGACCCCCATGAACGAGTGATCAAATACATTTTCAAAAAAAAAAATGATTTTGCAGTTCAGTTTAGAGGTTTTGCCGTGTTATTTAGCAAATGTTGCAGCCGCATGTGTCTCGTGGCCCATAAATTGTGATTATTTGCCCCTAGGCAGGGTGAGAAAATTTATGAGGGCGCACTTCCTGTGTTCGACCTCACCCCCACCCCTTCAAGACGAATCACTAGGTAAGTCGCCATGCATGGTTGGTGAACAACAAGGACAATTTACTTTTCTCAATTTTTCGTTCATGGGTATACGCGATAGCTATCGACGGAGTTACGGTTCATTTATGGTGTCCTAATGTTCAATGTTAGCTAAAGGCGATCATTACGAGGGATATATATAAAAACAATACATCGTTAGCTATCGGCATCTTTACGCGAATAATAAGCTTCGTTACTATCACATTCTTTCTGTTCATATATGTTTTGTGGAGAGATGTGTCGGTAGAAGCACTAATCCTTCCATTGGTCCTCCATTATTCTGTTGTGGCAGCAGCGGTATGTCAGTGTAACAGAATGACCTTTGACACCACTCTCGTTATCACATCAAAAAATTTCACGCTGAGGGTGATGTGTTTAATGAGTTGCGGGATAAACTTTCATTCAGTCTATTCGTTTGATGTTATGATATTCCGAAAAACGCGGCTGCGAAAAACTCACAGTGAAGGGTAGTTCTATTCAAAAACGTTTCTCTACGCTAGTCGAAATACCGAAGGATGAATGCCGGATATATTTTTCGTTAGTCATCATTTTCAAACCTGATCTTACAATCACCTTATTACGAATATTTGTTCATAGGGGGAAAGTCCAGGACGATTGTGTTATGCACCAGATGACAAATTCGTCGGTGAATCTGCCTTTATGGCGATGTTTTTAGGGCACATGCTGAAGGGGAAAAGAAAGGGCTCTCAGGCCGTAATGATGCGCGTCCACTATTTAAAGCGTAATTTTTTTTTTCAGCATGACCATCTCGCGCATATACCTCCTTACTGTTGATGTGATATTGTACAGTACTGGTACCTATTGCTAACCTTGTACTGCTGAGATTCATAGAGGGCTGCAAAGAACGTCAGCAGCAATAATATTTAAAAAAAAACAAATAATCATTTCGACCTCATTTCTCACCAGATCATGTTGTTCAGGAGGGTCGGAGATTACAAAATGATACCCGAATGATTTGAGACTTCCTAAAAAGGCAGAAGTTAGTAACAAAATAGCTGTTTCCTTACATCCAGCAAAAATGCAAAATAAATAATTTTCGGCCAAAAAGTTATCTTCGAAATTTCTTGCGACTGGAATGACTGAATGCTTCATAAGTGTATTGTGATACAACACTTGTGACAGTAAGTCCCAAAAAAGACTTTCAACTTTACTCCTAGTGAATTTTATTATAATAATATTGGACACTTTGGAGAGAAGAACTCCAATAAATACCCCCTCACTGGAATAGGCATGATTGAGTAAGGGGGGGGGGGGTAGGGAGAGGGGTAGAGGGCGAGACTGCAAGTATTCTCCCATTGATTAGTTTACCATTTATTCAAATCAGAGCAATACAAACGACAACCCTGGAGCTGGAGATTCCTAGCCGGGGTGTAAACTCGCTATCACAGGCCACGCCTGGCTACCATGACTAATTTAGCGGTAACCATTGTACAGTATATAGTATACCATGTGTACCTGGATTTTTGAGATTAGTGTTTAGACTGTAATTACTGGTAGGGGTTGGGATCGGGTTTGGTTAGTGAGTATCAGGGGTAGTTAGTGTTGGTAACGATAAGATTTGGGATTACACATCTGGAATATGACCCTAACCATTCCAACCTGAATCGACTAATTATCATTCACATTCAACCCCCTGTTGGCTCACTCGAAGGTCATTGATCCACACTAAAAGCCTGAAATCGGCTCATTTGGGGGACCTAACTGCCCCATTTTCGAACCTTTATCATATTTTGAGTAGGAAATTGGAACCAAACAATGCAAAGTTGTTGATGAAGGATGATGTTTAGGTATTGGTGCCGAAAAAAATTGGGATTCTGAAATTGGAATTTCACCCTAACGGCACCCCTAATGCCTAACATTAATCTCATACATCCATGTAAACATGGCTATACATTACAATATGCACATTTTAGCTTACTTTGGCCTAATTTACAGCTAACAGTGTAATTTACCTCTTCAAGCAACAGTCCTACTAGCCTTGCTATAACGATTTAGTTCAAACCCACATTGGAGTCAAAATACTGTATTGGCCAAAAACGGCACTGGTAACTGTACACTTCACAACACCTTTTTTCTGAGCCCAGAGCAAGTTAAATAGTAAAACGTAGCCTAATGTTATAAAATTGCAAAATATTTGGAGAATGACGGCCTGAAAATATTGTTCCTCTAGAAGTCCATACTCAGTCTGGAGTCTGTCCAGTGTGTTCTCGCACGATGACTGCAGGGATTGCTTGAAGTTAGCGAAACGTTTAGACATGCTGTCACAGATGAAATCTCACACATAATCGACATGGACTATTTTGGGAGAGAAAAATACATCAAACTGCAGCTAGATTCATGTAAATGTAACAAGTTGCACGAACGAATGTGTTCTCCGAAGAAGGGCAGAAAGGATCCAGCTAAGGAGGCCAAACCCTCAATTTGGCCAAAGAGCGAAACATTAGGGTTCCATTTTTTTGAAGGGAAACACCTGGCGGATGTAATCAGGTGTAAAGAGGTATGCTCTTTATTCAGTGTTTTTCATCGGAGGGAAAAACTAAGAAATTGAGGGCAATGGAAGGCTCAAGAACGGGAAATGTAAGAAGGGAAAAGCAAGAAAAGAAAAACAATAAAAAAAATAAAATCAGTAAAGTTGGGATTGAAGTACCCTTTTACCCCCCCACCACTCCACCCCAATCCCACTGATCCCAATGGATCGCGCTGCTTTGCTGTAAAGTGTAATACACTGCAATCCACTGTCTCCTGAGTATAGTTCTTCATATCAGCAGGATACAGGTATGCAAAAGCTGATGTTACCGGACTGGGCGATTGCCATTAGAACTGGTGCAAGGGAACTGAGGAATGAATAATTGGCCCCGCTAAGCTGTCAATGCAACAGAACAAGCTTGGATATCTACTGTGTATGGTTTCCTTTCACACTGACTGCACAGAGCCTTTACCACATGGCCTATAAGTTCTCCAAGTGCCGCTCAGTCAACTAGCGATCACAGTATTTACTATGGTTTCCTGCACCAATTTTTGCGCCATCCGTGCGGCGTCAGACACATTCCCTGCTAGCACAAACTGATTTTCAGTCTACCTTCTGTCAAGTTCAGTAAACAAAAAAAAAGGTAACGGTGTTCACTGTACGTCGCGTGATCTTAGATTGAAACCTGTATACGAGGTAATGAAAGATCGGGAATATTTTATTGATATACTACCACATGGACAGGTGATGTTGTGAAGTACCTCTGGCGGATTGCAAGTCTTGTACTTCTTACACCCTGCAGGGAAGATGCAATCAATTACATGTCTGTCTTAGACAAATTCGAGAAGAGAGCAGGAAGTTACAAGTGAAACAGGTCTAAATGGCACCTTCAATTACATGTTGGGCATTTGATTTCTGCAGGACGCGTTCCATGGAGGGTAATCTGATGTACGGTATCTATGAAAACCTCTGTAGGTTTGCAGTTACATTATTCACAAGTGCCTATGTTCCACGTGGGGGCTATCTAAATTACGAAGGGGTTGAAAATAAACATCTAAAACGGAAGGGTGATCGGATAGTGATATATGGTTGTCAGTAGTGGAATGTGGTTTGAATAAGCTAGCAGGAAAACTTTACGGAAGCTTGCGTTCTTAAAATATAGCGTTCACGTTGGAAGGCACCACACACAACACACGACACACCACACAAAATGCACACGTACACACGCACACAACACAGGGCACACAGCACACACGCACACACATACCAAATATAGAATTGACTGCATGGATTCTTCTACTTTGCCAAACCAGCACACACAAGACGCACACGACCACGAACAACGCACACAATCTACCCCCATATATATGCTTGACTGCATTTCTTCACCTTTGGCAGTAAGTATTAAAAATACATAAAGATAAACAGTTCCACTGACTGGCCCAACCGGTGGGCCGAGGCCCACTTCACAAATTGGGGAACTATTTAAAATTCTAGCTAGAACGTTAACGTTACAAAGATGATTAGAATAAAATAGGTTAAATGGTGCCTCAGAAGTATTATGAAGTTGAACTTACGGCAGCCAACCGCCAAGCGAAGACAATCCTATCGGGCAAGGTTCGATGTACATCTGAAGTATAATGAAATCAAGAGTATATAATAGTCAGGCCGGATCTTCCAAGATTCAAGATCCAATGTGATGAGCGAGGTAGAAGGGTATCAGACAACTATTAAAAGTTAATGGCCCATAAAACAGATGTTGAATGAAACTAGAACAGCGTGAAGAGGCCCCCCTCCATATTTGGTGAATGTAGAATGTGCAGCATGTTGAGTTGTGACATTTAACTTGCGCAGTAATTCGAGGAGTCAATGATTGTCACAGAAGGGAACGACCGCCAAGGTTGCTTTTCTTATAGCTGGTACAGGTAAATGATTCCAATTGCATATTGATGACAGGAAGGCGGCGCAGTGATATTCACACAATAAATGGAAGAGAAAGAGAAATTGTTATTTCGTATCCTGTCAATCGTTTAGTAAGTTATTTCAGAAGCCAAATATTGGGCTAATATGCTAAGGCTTTGAAAATAACTCGTTTTGCATTGACTTTGTTATGACAGAGGTTCCCGCTGTCCCCTTTAAACTGGCCAAATTCAACTGACCCATTCGTCTCCATCGCTATTCAGCTAACAACAAAGGGGTAGGTAGGGTAATGGTAGTCGATAGTACCACCGTACTGTACCATCACATGCACCAAACAGGCATGCAAATGAGAGTTTCCGTGGAATAAATTCCCCAAATCCGAAGGAAAAGAATCAAACCGGCTACACTTTTCGAGTGAGGTAATCAGCTCTTGAATTGAAAATTGGGTGATTCAAAGATGACTATTTCCACATCGGGAGCGTGGGTTTACAGTAATTCCCTCGATGCCAGAATGCTATGGCTGGAGCACCTGAATAACATTTTTTCATATTCTTTGAATAAGCATGACAAAAGGCCCGTGACTGTGTCTCAGGTCTGGTGTCCCTTCGCCAATATATCAGAGGCTTGGAAACTTTACGGAAGGTGTGGTTGTATCTCTCAAGAACAATTTATCAGTAAGAACATCGCCTCTCTACACCCAGTCCATTTAAAATCAAGGGAAGATTCCTTCCTTCGCGTACAAGGCTGAGTCAACCTGGATTTTGCAACGCGCAGGACCTCTCACAGTGTTGATCAACCCAAGACGAAGCGCTTTGAAAGTATAGAAACTCCACTATGGGTTGCAACATGGTGCAGGACATACTTAGGTTGGCACTGCCTCTATGTCTACCCCTGTTATACCATAGAAAAGATCTTGTGGAGACAACCTCCTTCATCGGCACTAGACAAGCTTCTATATTGGGATATTCTTCGTTCTATGGACATGTTTGGCGGAAGAGTGAAAAACCATTGGGTGTGAAGTGCCAGACCACGTGAGAAATACAAGGCGTGTTTCGTTATACCAAAAGTATAGTGACCTTGTCACGGAACAGTCACCATTGGGTGTGATCATTATTAACCAACAGTGCCAGAAGGTGACAGCCGGGGGCGGTGCGCCTCTAGTGTTCGGGAATCTGCCTCGACATGGTCAAATCGCCTTCGCTTGAGAACAGCGACTTCCTTCTAACACGAGATTTATTTTATCCAATGGCAACCCGAACCCATTGTACTTGTATAAAGTGCGTGCACAGACTGCCAAAATAGTGGTTTCACCTGCGGATAAACTCTTGGAATCTCGGGGTTACCTTATTTCTGAGCCGAGAGCATAATGGGGGGGGTGGGGTAACGAACCGACATTTTCTATTTCTATTACAAATAGATTTGCTTGTGTAAAACCATTCGACTAACACCATTTCGATCTGGGCTTATTCTAATTGATATAACCCTCTTGTGGATTGAGTTAGAAGGTTAAAAGCTTATGATGGCGTAGACCTTCAAGCCATGATAAAGGTAAACGCTTAGCAAACATGACACGAGAAGGTTATACACTTCTCCTCTTAAAAATGTGTGTGGTTTTTTTTTTATTTTTTAAAAAACCTTTCACACAATAGTTGTTTGATTCTCAACAAAAACCGGAGAAGTGGTGCTAATTGAGCAATGTGTGTAAATATACAACCATTTTAAGAGGGATACTGTAGGTAGTAAATAAATAATGTTTCCATGTCGCTCACAGGACATTAGAACGAAAATCGAGTCTGTCACACAACGTTGATCGCATCACTCACGCAAACAGTGGGTGGCTGTAATTAAAAGAAAACTTTGTCGGTCTCTGACACGGCGATTTTGGCGACACTGATGCAGGGGAATAATCTCCCTAGCCTCGGACCATAACCGGTCAACCCCTCCTCCCCACCCATTCTCCTGTTGTTCTTTACCCCTCCTCCCCCCCCTTCTCTGTTGGACTACCTCCCCTCCCCACCCCCTTTATGTTGTTACTCCTCCCCTCCACCCCTTCTCTGTTGTACTACCCTCCCCCCCACCCTCTTCTCCTGTTGCTAATACCCCTCCCACATCCCTTCTCCTGTTGTACACCTTCATTCCACACCCCTTCGTCCTGCTGTACTACTCTCCTCCCCACCCCCCTTTTCCTGTTGGACTACCCTCTCCCCACCCCCTTCCCTGTTGACTACATCCTCTCCTCACCCCCTTCGCCGGTTGACTACCCCTCTTCCCAGGCCTTCTCCTGTTGTACTACCGTTCTCCCCAACCACCTTCTTCCCCCTTTTTGTTGACTACCCCTTCTCCCCACCCCCCTCTTGTTGTACTACCCTCCTCCCACACCCCCTTCTCCTGTTGTACGCCCCTCCTCCCCACCCCCCTCCTCCTGTGTTACTACCTCATCACCACCCCCTTCTCCGGCTTTACTACTCTCCTCCTCACCCCTTCTCCTGTTTTCTACTCTCCTCACCATCCCCCTTCTCCTGTTGTACTACCCCTCCTCCGCACCCCCTTCTCATGTTGTACTACCTTCTCCCACCCCTTATCCCTTGTACTACCTCTCTCCCACCCCCTTCTCCTGTTGTAATTACACCTCTCCCCAAAGCCCCTTCTCCGTTGTATTACCGTCATCCCACCCACTTCTCCTGTTGTACTTACCCGTCCTCCCCACCCCCTTCGCCTTGTGTCATACCCCTCCTCCGCCCCTTTCCTGTGTACTGCCCCTCTCCCAACCCCCTTCGCCGTTGTACTACCCTCATCCCCACCCCCTTCTCTGTTTTGTACTACCCGTCTTTCCCACCACTTCCCTGTTGTACTACCGTCCTCACCCACCCCTTCTCCTTTTGTAATACCCCTCCTCCCACCACACTCGCCTCTGTTGTACTTAACCCTCCTCCACCCCCTTTCCTTGTATGCCCTACTCCTCCCCCACCCCCTTCGCCTGTTGTACTACCCCTCCTCCCCACCCCCTTCTCCTGTTGTACTACCCTCTTCCCATTACTTACGACATTTGCACGTCCTTGTGTTGAACCAGGAACCCTCGCGACATTCCGCGTGGGTGACCTTCTGTAACAGAGCGTACGCGTAGATGTAAAAATAAGCGATTTGGCACTACGGCGCACAAAAAAATCGGGAATTTCGTTGAATAGGTTTATTAACTGATTTCATTTTTGTTGATCAATTTGCATCTCATTTTTTGTCATAGCTGACCTTTAAGCACTGCGTGCGTAACACTTTCACCGAATATTCTGAATTCACTCAAAATTCCATGCTTAATATTCAAGTTTACAAAAGTAAAACACTACTGAAATTTGATATATTCTTCTCAAACTTCCTATCTATCTATCTACTATCTATCTATCTATCAAATCTATCATCCATCCATCTATCCATCCATCCATCCATCCATCTATCTAATATATCTATCCATTCATCCATCTATTTATCTATATCATCTCTCTTTCTCTCTATCTCTCTATCCATCCAGTCTGTTAACGCTTGGCTGATCTGCGCTCAAATCTCGGTTCCTTGAATTAATGTGGGGTACGATTTCATACCCGGTATGAAACCCACATACACATACACGCAGCAATACCACAAGCTACACGCATACATACAATACAACCTAATACATACATACATAGGCCAGTCGATGCGCTAAGGGGTCTAGGGGGGGGGGGGGAGGTCTGCAGGCGCGTCTGCGGGCGCGCCTGCAGCACGTGCTCCCGAGGGGGTTGGCAACCCAGTGGGGCAGCGGAGCGTGGCGGTGTGATAGTGGATATTGCCCGGGTGTCCGGGATTGGCAACTCTATTTTTTCCACAGTACGCCTAGCTAGTTGGCAGATTTTTGCACGAAAGAGTTTGAAAGAACATACTTTAATTACTTCCAGAATGCGTTTCATATCTTCCTTTCTGAATTATGACCCGGATTTGAACGGATTAAAGAAATTCTTAGAAAAAACTTCGGCCTAGCGTAATGCGAGAAATAAACCTCGACACTGCGGTTGGCGTTAGTGGCGAAGAAACTGCGAACAGAAGCTAGCGAATTGTAAGTCAGCGAGCGGGAACAGAATTGTTGTACGGAAGCCTATAAACGGCCTATGGGAAAGCAATCTTAACCTTATATAGGTATTAATTAAATTCTGAATCACCGGTGGCCTACCTGTAACAAGATCCACGTTTAATATCCAAAACACTAGCCATTCCTTGTAGTCCATTGATGATAACACTGTGAACACCCGATACGTATTGAGTAAGGAAAGGGTGGTAACTAAATCAATAGAATTTGGAAATCTCATAACGAGCGTTTTTCCGTGCAACAATACCGGGTTAATCGGGGTGTTATATCCTTCATCCTCATGGACAATGACATTCTATAAAAATATCGATAGCTATTGTGCCTTCTAGAAGGAGCCCCTTCTACCCACGATATTGCTTGCCTGCGCTAACACGGTGACAATTTGAGAGAACTTATATACCCCCCCCCCCCCCCTCGCCTCTCCTCATCTGTAAATGAGTTCGCAACACTGCTACTCTGCCCCTTCCATTATTCTGCAGTTTTCCCTCTTAGTCTATGGTACGGTTCGGGTGTACTGATCGCGGGATCAAATTTTAAATTTTCAAAAAATCACCCTTCCCGTTCTTCTTGAGATACAGAAAGTAGGCGTATATGAGATCACCACCCCTGTGTGCTTCGGTCATGCGGTCAGCAATACCAAAAGGACTCGCGATCTACTTGGATCGGCCCGCTCGGGTTTCGGTCGAGGTCGAGTGCTCCGAGTAAAAACATAAGGTCCCCAACTTATTGACCCTTTCGGTTTCCGATATACAAGTATTCATTGTCAGGGGCGTCGATCCGTTATGAGAAGTGGGGGTTCCAGGGACTAGCGAAGCGCCACCATTCGTTGATGCGTGGCGTACGGGCTTAAAGGTGTCTGGTCATATTTGCACGAATATTTGGTATCCCGGTTTCGATC
>JAODTK010001375.1:0-11953 GCA_026419785.1 Sclerodactyla briareus | reverse complement strand
GCAGAATCCTGTCATGCCTGACTAATCATTACTTATGATTTGAGTTTTTGATTTTTGATTGCTACGGGTTCAGGAAGCCAATTGGACTCATCGTGGAAAAAAACCCTAAACGAATTTTTGATCGTGGGTGAATTGAGCACGGCGGCAAACTCGCCTTCTCTCTCCGACTAGTGCTCAGTTGATGTCGAGGAGGAAGTGACACCAATCCCTGCTCCGGGACCGCAATTTACGTCCCCATCCGAAGGAACGATCGTGAACTCCAGGAACTGGAACACTTTCTCAGAACTGGAGGAGCGGAAGATGTTCGACGCGCGGCTCACAGTCCCGACCACGAGGACCTATTTGCAAGTGCCCCAGAAACAACCCCCGTTAATTACCAGCCCCACTTGTCAACAGTAGGCCAGGAACCTACGACCAGGAACACGCCAGTCGACATGCAACTACAGCCACTTCTGGAAAAACGCCGGTTGCGCTCGGCTGGAATTCGAACGGGGACCGTTGCATGCCAAAGCGACATGATACCGCTATACTATTCTCCCCCCAACAACAAAAGGTGAATAGAAAAAGCCACTACAAAAGCAAAGGTGAAAATATGTTGGTACATTCATGCTAAAAAAGTACCTTGGCTCCCCAGCATGGTTTTATCTGGTTATTTTAAAGCTTACCTTGCCATAGTTAGATGATCTTGCAGGCTGCCTAATGACAGTACGCGTTGCAGATATGATGTCATTAACAGGTATTTGGACAAAAATTGGGTGGCATTGTATTTGGTTGTACAGGCATCAGGAGGTATACTCCAAACCTCTACGTATTTCAACTCCTGTACATCAACCCGGCGGTGTAAATGTTTGTTGTTGTTGTAAACAAAACAGATTATGGTATGTAGGAGGCGTCCGTAGATTGCATAACATGACATTGCTTTTCATGACAGGGAGAAGCAGTCAGTCATCTCTACTACGCCCACAAGCCATCAGGGGGAGATTTAAGCCCTGTGGGGCTGATACTGCTAGTATCGGTTTTTTACCATAATATTTGTCGAAAAAACAGCCTTTGACAGGTTGTCTATAGATTACATAACAAGCCTTAGTTCTGCAACACGACAAGATCAGCACAGTTGTCAGAGGACATGTCGACTTTCCAAGTCGGAGCTCAAGGTTGGAATACGGTATGCATTTTTGATTCATGTAGGTTTGTAATGACCCAAACCTTTTTACATTGAGTTACTACCACAGGTATGAACCTCTTCCAGTACCTTGGTGAAGAATAAGTGCACAAAATGTGGTGATCTCCAGGGATTCCAGGTCTGTCCCTTGCCGACTTGTATAGGTTTCAATCCTCGGTCGAACCAGACTCCATGAAAAGTATTTAAAAAAAACTAGCTTGTGCTGATTACCAACCAATACGGCAGGGGTTCAATATGTTAGTATGGGTTCTCTAGATATTCTCACAGCTAGTGTACGAACCATCCTGACTCTGCTCCATCGGATGATGGACGGAACAAGAGATGAAGGAACAGCTGAGATTGAACTCCAGATATGAACGTCACTGTTGCAGTTCCAGAAATCTGATGAGGGGGAGGACATGAATCCTGAGGGAGTCAACTTGCCTGCTTCTTCCATTGAAGAGCTTGATTCCTTAGAGCATCATCAATGAAAATGACTATGAAGAACAATGGTAAGTAGGGGCAATAGATTTTAGTATGGAAGCAAAGGGACTCACCCTCCTGTACAGTCATGATTTGACACATGTGTGGTTGTACTTACCCGGAAAACATGGCAGTGATCTGTGCTGTTCGAAGAAGCTCAAATACACCAGTATGAACGGTGGCGCTAACCGCTAGCTGACCCTATACCAGTGTGCTAAGCAGTCAAGTGAGACATGATCGTCTGGTCCGCCAGGTTCCATGTCAGTGGTTCGGATCTGGTTCAATGATCGTCGGATGGGGTTGGTTTGTTAAAATGGTGGTACGCGGGTACAAGTTGGGATCACACCCCTGCCTTGATATCATCTGAGTCTCAATATTCGAAAAGTGTGTTAGGGAGGCAAATGGCCTGTAGATATTAGTGAGAGCAAGCCTATGCTTGACTCGAGTAGTCAACAGGGGGCTATTGTACAACCTTGTTTAGCCACTAGCCAGTTAGTGGCTGATGTTTGCATGAAGGCAATGGGTGGTTTTGTTCATGCCTGTTCGTTTGTTTAAATACCACATGGGTGGGAATAATTATCAGTACTACAAAACAGCATGGGGGGTATTGTGTTTGTCTGTGATAGCGGAATTTTTGGGGAAACTCAGCGTATGCTTTGAAAACCACAATCTCACCTTGGAAGTTCAAATTGTATCCAGCTAATGAACTGGTACAATCCCCCATATGTTCTTGGGTCTGGCTATAGGTTTGTCAGAAAGAGTCAAGGAATATCAAATATTGCTGTGCGTTGTTACCTTGTAATGGCACTCCTAGAGGAAGTACCGGCTAGTGAGGGAAAAGTTGAAGGTAAATTATTAACTAGTCATTCATGCTTGCAACCATACATTCTTGAAAATTCTTACCTCATGGATAGGATACGCCATTCGCATGTTATAAGTTTGAGCGGAGTGTGGATGGGCTACCCCCCACCTTCCTGTATCTGCCATTTGTGGATGTGGATTTTAATACTAAAAAAGGTCAAGTCTCACAATTGCCACCGTTCAACTGACCATGTAGGATTAAAATACATTTCACAAACCAGGAGAGATGCCACTGGTTTACAACAGTTTCATTCTTCTTACAGATCCGGCCAGTTATCTGATATGGTGGCAACACGGTGCTGAGGCTATTCGCGTGCGCTACCAGGAGATTTTCACCAACGATGTGGCCAAGCAGGTGAACTGGGGACGGGGCCAAGGAGAAAAAAAGAATCATTTGAAGAAGCTGACACATCAAAAGCTGTTGGCTGTGAAAGGTGAGTATTTTGTCTTATTCCCTGCAGAGGCAAGGGTGTATTCCAGAATGCTCTTTACAGATATGGGACTTATATTTTAATGTAATCAAGATGGGGTGATCAAAGTCGGTGACAGGTTAGATCTGGAAAAGGCAAGGCTTTATTGCCGACTGATTAGCACAATTTTTCAACAGGCAATCTCTTTACACTGAAAGATGAAAATTCACATATCCGAGGGTCAATCAGGACATGTTTACAACTGGCAAAAAGGACAGTTACAATCTGCATCTTTCTGCAGCTTGCAGGTTTGACTGGCAATTGCAACCGTATGAGGGTTGGTTGGATAAGAATCCAGGCTGATTTAAGCAGAATTTCTTTTAAAAAGTCACCAAAATGTGAAATATCAAACAGTCGGTAGGTGGTTGGGTGAAGCGGTGAAGCCTGTACTTGTAATAATATCTGATAAAATCAACCTCTAATCGAGTTACTTACTTTCCAAAGAGTTAGCAAAATGCTACAGTAGTCCCCTGATTATTGGATGGGTAGTATTAGACTCAGCAATCTGAGAGTAGGTAGCGCATCAGCTAATGTTTACTGGAAGGTCCCCAAATAGCACCCAGGTAGAGAGGCATGGAGATGAAGTGAACACAAACAGCAAATTGATCGGTCTTCACAGGGCTCAACATAATCTGATTGGTACGTAGTCCCAGAGGCATACTGCCTGACGGTAAACCTGGTACCGAGCTAGGTTGATACATTCCATTGATAAGTCTGATATCAGCCTAATATGTTCCAGATGGATATATGTTGTTGGATAGTCGGACTATGCAGCGGTGTCCCCTTGAGGAGCAATGGGACTTAACAGTATGACATTTCTGAGAAAATAAACATCTTTGAGGTGTCATGATCAGTTGATTTACTTGAAGGGTGCATGTTGACACCTTTTTAGTGAATGAATTGGCAAAGCATGTCATACATTGGGAAAAAATGGTCAAATTTTACCGATCTTTGTGGACCCCAAAGGTGGGCTAGACCCGAGACCCCAAGTAGCCCTGCTAACCCCTGATTGAACTTGACCATACATAACTGATGTAGATGCATTTAACAAACCAAATTGCTAGAAAGCAAGCAGTGGAACCAAAGCACTACTAAAACTTATCCCATATATGCTGATTGGTGAATGATAAAACTTCTCATCTTCACCACTGGTCATATAATTATAGCATGCCCTTTTTTCTGTAGGGGCATCAGAGGAACCCTCAACTGCAAGAGCAAGAGCAACTCTGCAGATATCCAGCTTGAGGTTCAGCGTTTCCTGAAGGGAGCAGCTGACCGTGAGGCGGCAGCAGGAAGCTAGAGTTGCTCCAT
Organism: Sclerodactyla briareus; assembly: GCA_026419785.1. Lineage (NCBI taxonomy): Eukaryota > Metazoa > Echinodermata > Holothuroidea > Dendrochirotida > Sclerodactylidae > Sclerodactyla > Sclerodactyla briareus. The sequence goes on along the minus strand of JAODTK010001375.1, from coordinate 7,666 downwards.
GAAATACCAATGTGTCTTTTGTCTCGCCTGAATGAATGCCGCAAGAGACTAGGGTCACTATGTGGTGTTGGGTAGTGAGTGGGGTGTGTATGTCACAAATATTCTCGGTAGCAGGATTTCTCACAAACGTTTTTTTTTTTGAAGCCGATATGACGAAATTTTGTGTGTAAGCACCAGGGTGGGGTGACACGATCTGATTAAGATTTGGGCAGCAAAGTCATTATTAGTTGGGTCATTAGCGTATTTTATGTAATTTCTTGTTCGAGCTTGGTAGCAAGATTACGCAAGGAACGTATGTGCTACGTGATGTAGTTTAGAATGTAGGACCTGGATGACAGGTAGATGAAAACTGATTAGATTACTGTCGCCTGAAATATGCTTAATTAAGTGGTTTTCTAATTTGCATCATTAAGCGAATTTTCCAAGTTTGTCAGATTTTCACGAAACTCGGTGGATGTGGTCTCTACCCATGGTTCCCGAGAAATTCAAAGTGAAGTCTGGGGTCACTGGAGGTCATTAAGTGTCTAATTGCATAATTTCTTGCAAGTTTCGAAAGGTGTCGGATTTCCACAAAACTTGGTAGAAATGGATCAACTTTGATCCTGATATTTTAAAGGTACGCTGGGGTCAGTAGAAGGTCATTGTTTTGCCTAATTTGCATGAATTTTTTCCAATTTTCAAACTTGGTAAGAATTTCGCCAAAATCAGTTGGTATGGTCTCTAAAGGGGAACTCGGGCAAGAGACAGGGGTTCCCTAATTTTCTGCATCTTTTCAAACCATTTCCCTCGTATTTTGAGCGCTCCGAACGACCCCCTCCAAGATCAGACACCGAGTTCAAACTTCCCGTCTTTGGCTAATGCCGCCATGACACAGCCCGCTACTGTGCACAGGGCCATCTTTAGCGGGCTATTGAGAAGCCGCCGAATTGTGACGTAAGCGGCCGACCCCAGATGCTATTGATAACCCTAATAACGCGATGCTTGGATAAACAATGTCTCTACCATCCAACTATGAATGAAACTGTGGTTTGATCACATCAGTCGAAGTTTAGCATGGCCCGCGTCCAATAATCATTATAATCTGTACTACCCCTCCCCTTTCTAAATTTCTAGGCATTCAGAGAGAGTAATTTCTGTGGACACGAGAAATTTCGAACAAATGAAGGATTTCTGCCGACCTAAATCAATTTGACAGAAACAGCACAGTCAATGATTAAAAGGACAATCAGATTATGCGCCTCTCGAAGACTAAATTTGCTGTAGTGGAAATCTCCACATAATTAAACTCATTGGATCTCTAATGAGGACTTTGGTTGTATGTAACGTGGATCGAGCGAGTTCGAAAGATTGTTGGCGAGTGGGAAATTGTTGCTTCTGGTGATATTTTCTAATCGGTTGTAGGACATATTTTCACTAGAAATGAGGGGAGACTCCCACAGTGTAATTATGCAGCCAATTGTGATAATATAGTTTCTTGTTTGAAAGAATATTATGATATGGAAACTGGTTGTTCTTCACTCTGGGCGCGGAGCGCGAATCACGAAACGTACATGCACACACTGAGGCTATGGATGGTTGCGGGGTTGTTGACAACGTCGCGATATTGGGGACATTTCCAAAAGTTGTGCATAATGGCGCTGTGCCTGTACCGACGACTGTGTGTGTATGACTGCAACCAAGGGCGGGACTTTGAATCACTAGGGACAATGAGAACAGAGGGTATTTCAAGTCCATCAAAAAACCATTAGGAATGTCTGAAAAATATTAGAAAGGCAAGGAAACATACCTCCTGCCGAGTTTCCCCTTTACATTTTCTGGATTTGAGGTGTTTGATGTTCATGCATTGGATGTTGAATTCCATATATAATAGCTCCTGTTAGAAAATTAAAAAGCACTGAGAACGAGTAAATCATAGCTAAGTGACCTTTTATGGCTACCCCACAAGCAAACCCTTCTCTTTCCCAACCAATTGATTAGGTTGATTAGACCCACAAAAATACTGTAACAGTTTCTTTCCTCTCTTCTTACCTGCAGGGGACACATGCCAACACGGGCCGTTTGTATTGGAGTAAACTTATTGGTAAGCTATTTTGGGGCATTTTTAGTGTTATTGTGAAATATGTGTGTCGTTTGGACATGACGATGGTCTGCATGAACCAAGTGGTTGCTGGGGTTAGTGAATAATAGAAACACCGATCGACGCAACCAGGCGAGACCACTTTACGATGCGCTTGTTCTACATTGAAACAACAATCCAATGCCCTAACCATCTAATGCGCTGAGGCTGCGTGCTGGTGCTGGTTTCATAAACGGGACCCAGAACTGAAACGGTACCTCCAAGTAATATAAACATGTTTTGAAGTTTGTACTCATCCAGCAAGGTGACAGCTTGTGGAATACATTTATACTGCTTTGATGTCCAGATCAAGCTATGGACTACGTATATAGGAAATCTTTTGTTGGGGACTCACACTTAGCTGGGCAGACATATTCACAGGCTGCTGCGATTGTAGTATAGTCAAAATTGTTGATATTTGGGGCTTCCCTAATAAGTCAGGCATAGAAATTCAAAAGCGAACACATCAGCAGACCTATTGATCATCAAAAAGGGACTTTAGGGTATGAGCAGATCACTAGTGTAAATGTGTAAATTCTCTCCAATGGAATAATATTCTGCTCTTTCGGCAAGGATTGCGTTTGTATGTTTTACAGAAAGGTATATATTCCTATCCTACATGGGTACTAATCCCTGTGGCCCAGTGAGGGGAAGGTATACTTAGTACTTAGAGCTGCTTCGCTTTAACCGCCAGTTACGGCTACTCGCTTACTGACATGTATTAGTTTTTATAAATAAGTACAAACTGTCCTTTTTCATACATAGGTTTTAACGGCCCAGGTCATAAATATGACTTAATATGTGCCTCGGTTCATGAAGTGCTCCCAAATGTGTGGCATTTTTTTTCTGTCTTGTAACTCGGTTACGAGGACCTGCCGCCCCATGTAACGCAGTTCAACGTTGCTGTTTGTGATTCCTTCACAAAGTCATAGGAATCTATGCATTCATGACGTGTTGTGTGTTGACGCCTTGTTTGTGAACAACGATAACCGACCCCACCTGAAGGGAGAAGCTCAAACTTGGTATGTTTGTTCCCCATTATGATTTACTTAACTCTATCGTTTTGGTGTCAGGTCAGAGATCATCTGAGGTCACTAGAGTTAAAGTCTGGAAACCTTGAGAATTTAGTGTGAGTCGTCTTTCAAAAGTACAGAAACCCTATTGGTTGGTTGGAAAATGGGAAATTTGTCCATAATGAGCTGTTTCCATCCCAACAGATGTCCCTGTGGCGGGCTATAGGTTGTCAGAAAGAGCACGGACTCACTAAGATTATGGCTTTTCCGCGTTCATGTTTTTTTTTTTTTTAGGGCGCTATTACCCGAAGCCAAAATTTTAAAACAGGACACTCTAAAAACTCTGACATGCAGGTATGCTGCAGCTACTTGTATGGTCTCATTACCAATACATTGTTGACCGTCCTCCCCCTAAGAAAGGTGAGGCTATTGTGATTTATTTCCATGGATCACTTGGTTGCACACAAGTAAATGAACAGTCACATACCTCTGCGGTAGCCCTGGAGACAGTGCCAACTTACACTGTATGGAGCTGCACTGTTGATCACATCACTAATACCAAAATATGAACCAGTTGAAGGAGATAGATGAGGTTAGGGGCCTTGTCCGGGGGATATTAAGACTAACCTAGTTGTTATTAATACAACCACTTCCCAAATTTAGCGGGGGGGGGTCAGGGGAATTTGAAGCGGGACTATTTCACATCACACAAGGTGTATGAGTTGAGGACCACACACAAACTACATGTACTGGTTATATTATAACAGGGTTAGCCTGAACAGACAAGGACAGATCTATGGAATGGGGAGGAAGGAATGGACTTTTAAACTATTGTGAATTTAATTGGCAATTTTTAGCATTCTCCAATTAATGTACCAGTTGAATTTGCGAATTATATTTTTGACCAAGTTGACATTTCAAATTGTAATGGTGATTGAAATATGATGAAGTGCAGTGCAACCTTGATTTATCGTTTTTCAATTGTATAATAGAATGTAATTTTAGAAGAATCTTCCAATTTTCAATAGTAACAAATTAATTTCATGTTTTCTATAATTGACCAATAAAAAATGGAAACTGTTTAAATCGTTTGGCTTCATTTTTTAGCTCCAAACCAGCTGTGTGGTTGAGCTATTGGAATCTGATTGTCACTCTAGCTGTCCTGCTATCATCATTTATCTAGCTATCTATCCAGTGTTTCAAAAATTGCCTTTGGCTCCCAAACGGTCTTCTGCGATGGATGTCGACCAAACTTGTAACCCAATGTTCATTGACCCATGGGACATGTTTGACCTTGTGAAAAGGTCAAGGTCAAAGCCCATTATAGGGGCAATATAGGCCATTATGTGTGCAATTTCAGAATGTATCTCATCCTACAAATTTTTGTGCACAGTGCGATGTTCAGTTCCATTTTGATGGTTCTAACAGCCCGTTACCTTCGGGGGTTGTTCAGGAATTTTTGGTCCAAGGCCCCCCTTTATGGATGTCAACACAATAGTATGAAATTGCATCCCATCCCACACGATTCATTTGATTCTTAAGGTACATGTAATGGTATTGGGGTTAGAGGCCATTGGGGGTGTTCGGGAATTTGGGCTTAGGACCCACTTTTGGGCCCTAGGTCCCACTTATATTAAATACCGTAAATCTTGTATCTCCTCAAATTTTGTTTGCCAGTGCTGATGTTTCGGGTCATATGATGGTTGATAGACATACCTTTGGGGGTGTTGAGATTTTCTGTTCCCAAAGTCGGATCGGTCCCTAGGGCCCATTTTATGATATTTCAACACATGGTGTTCGAAATGCATCTCCTCCCCACAACTTCAATTGTTTTTCTTTCTTACGTTACGTTTAATGGTCCTTCAGTAGAGGGCCATTGGCTCGTCCAGGAATTTGAGGGCCCAAGGCCAGTTTGGGGCCCCAGGGTCATCATATGGAATACTGCGAAATATAGTCTTTCCTACGATCTAGTTTGGCACAGTGCCTATGTCGGTCATGATGATGTTATAATAGCCATACCTTCATGGTGCCCAGGGTTTTGGGACCTATGCCCCGTGTGGGCCTGAGAGCCCATCATGTGGATTACGCCAATGCTTCTCCTCTTTCAATTTGGGTGCAAAGTACTGACATGCGTTACCGATGATGGTCTAACATTCGCACCTTGGGGTGTTCAGGAACTTTTGATCCAAGTCCACTTGGGCCCGAGGGCCCATTTTTATGAAATTTCATGGGAATTAAAACAATTAGTACTCGAATGCATCTCAAGTTCCAATTGATTTTCTTATATGTAATTCCTAGGTTAGTGGTCCATCAGGGTTTTTCAGTACTTTCTGGCTGAAGGTCCAATGTTTGTCCTAGGGCCCATCATGTTACATCATGCGAAATGCTTGTTTTACATATTTTGAATCACGGGTCAGTGCTAATGTTCGGGCCGGTCATGGAGCCCACTCCCCAGATTTGAATTCCAGCTTTCAAATTTCCTGTATTCTCTCTATTTCCCCATACTGGGTTGCTGCCCCATTCCAGCCTGCCAATCCCCTCCACTCACCCCCCCAATCACTCACCCCCCCAATCATTCGCTCCCCAACGTCCCCTCAATCAATGATTTCCCCAAATTACAAATGTTTAAAAAAACCTAATTCCACGAGTAACCCCCTGTATTGAATGGTTCCTTGATTACTCTCTATTTCCCATACTGGTTTACTTCCTCCATTTAGCCTGCAACCCCCCCCCCCATCCCCAATTTCCCCCACCATACTACTATGATGTACCAAATTACAGTTTTATTTAAATATGCAACTCCATTCACAGATCCACTGAGTTTTTCAAGACTACTATTTTGACCTCGAACTATCATGTTTGGAGACACTGTGAGAATTAATAACAACAAGTCACCTCGATGCTATAAACAAATAGCCCTTGGGGGATTTGCTTGGTAGCCCACTGGAAGGAGTCTGTTGAGTGACGAGTTACAACTTGCTACTGCAGCGCTATAGTGATGAGTTACAGCCTGAGAGAATTGTAGTTGTTAGGACATGCATGTACAAAGTGGAAGGAATTAGTTGAGAACGGCAAATCCATCAAGGAGATGACCCCCCCAACCTAACGTGTACAATATTGTGACACTTAATATGAAGATTTAAATGGATTCTGCTAATAATGAATATTACAACTATCTGAGAAAATGCAAATATAATAAGCCAAAAAAAACTTGCGAATCACCTTCAGACCCCTCCACCCCTACCGACAGAATGCAAAGGTTTATTTCAGATGCGGCAGTAACTGCACTTTGTTGTGGAGCATTGACAGGCAAGTTGTGGTCGGTCGCCCCTCCAAATTTTGAATTTTCGAGTAAAAGCCTCTTAGGCTCCCGTATAATCAAAAAATACCCCTAGAAAAAGGCATAAGTTGCACATCAGAGAATAAGGCATTAATTAGAATCATTTGCCCTAGATCCCCCCCCTTCTTAAAAAATTAATAGTAAGTGAAAAAAACAGGAAGGGGAATAAGTGCAATTTGCACTACCGTAATATAGAATCGAAAAAGAATGAGTGTGTTTGAAAAATATACAGTGCAATTGCCCAATTCAGCGACTGCCAACAATCCCCACTGCCTCCCTAGCAAGTGTAAGGCACGCTATACATTTAGTATTCATATAGAACATGCTCAATATGGATATGATTTGACCCTCCCCCCGAAAGCCTATGGCCATGGCTTCGGAGCTCCCGGGCTCCGTCAACCTCCTTGCATAACTGCTGCAGCACCCATTGCAAGGTGCAGCCCCTCCACCCTGTATTTCCACCTCTAGCTATTGCTGCACACCAGCCACGTCTAATGGTTTTGAGGAGGCAATATAAGCGTGAACACACACCACAAACACAAACTTCAATGCTACTTTGGAAGCTAAAACTGCAGATACTTCTCATGTAAACTAGCTGATTTGTTCCTCCGATATTAGCAGTATGATCTCAGTACATACACGAAAAGACTTACTGGTTAAGAAGCCATCTGTGTGTAACACAATTTCACTCATAATTCAATTCCTGCCCAGTAGGCTTCCTGCTGATCTACTTATGATTACATACAACAGCTTTTCAAACGACTTCATGAAGCCCTTCAGCCTCATCTAGTAGTCCTGGTTATTTTGATCTTGGATAATTCACCCTACTCTTCTCAAGTGGTCAAATGATATCAAGGCAGGGTGTAACCTGTTCCCAGGACCACCATGTTTACGTTTCCTCTAACAGACATCAGTGAAATTCCCAGGATCCGACCACTTTCTCTGAATCTGGAGAAGCAAAAGATCATGCCCATGTGATGTTTAACCGCCTACTGCCAAGACTTTTGTGAAACCTTCCCAGCCAGATACTAACTGGCACTGCAACATGGCCAATAGTCAGAACCCAGGAAGCAGTCCACAATGAAATATGGGCAATGTTTTTTGTATGGTTTCAGCTATAGCTGATGATCACATTAATGGCAACAAAATTCAGGAGTAGGTGTAGGTGATCTAATCAGATTTAGGCACCAATCACCG
>JAODTK010001374.1:0-11308 GCA_026419785.1 Sclerodactyla briareus | reverse complement strand
AATATTAGCTCTTCGCATAAATATATGTTGCCCAGTTTTTGTGCTCACAACGTTTCAGACTTCGACACCTCTATGACCTTTGATGGCCTTGGACCCGACCCAAAATAATAGGGAATATCCAATAAACATAGCAACTATGATCTTACGAGCTTCTACTCGCTTCGTTGCACAGCTATTGTTTTCGTCAAAATCTTTTCATATGTTCAGCGACTGTTGGTGGCCTTCAACCTGACTATGAAACCCAGTGGGACTCATCTAACCCCCCCTTCATGCCAATATGGGCTCTCTACATCGTTTTCGTCTTGGCACAGTTATCATGCTCACAATTTTTAGACTTTTGTCATTTTGACCTTTGGTGACCTCGGAACCAATACCCCAAAGAATACGGACCATCCACATAGTCAACCTTTCTACCAAGTAACGTCTCTACACATCTCACTACATACTTCTCACCTACGGACTCCTTTTTCGTTCCACGTTATCGTTTTCACATTTCTCAAATATTGACGCTCTGTTGACTGTTAGGTGTCCTCGGACCTGACCATGGGGTGCTTCCCTTTTAAATTGTAACCTAACACACGGTCGTCGTGTACTTTGATCTGAAAAGGATGCTTGCGTCTTCTACGTTCATGCTCACAAGGCGCGTCACGGTGCACAGCCACACAACAACACCCCCACACATCACACACAAACACATACAGAGATACACTGAGTGACTGCATAGATTCCCTTTTGCCTCGAAAAATGGAAAACCTCTTTCTCGCATATTCTAGCTTGACGTGAATGCGGTTGCGGACTATTGCCGATGTATGCCTGGAATAAATCGCTGTCTCAAATACAAAAGAGACCATGATGAATGGCCTGTACCCATATAAACACCGTCTTACACTAAAATGGCCAACCCAGGTTACTGGAAACATGATCCCCTTGGCGAAATAATTTATTTAACAATCCATACCTCAAATAGTGTTCCGTTTGTCCACTACTGGGAGACGGACCTTACCTTTAGAATGACTTCTGAAAACGCTATGGCGTGTCCAAGTGTTGAAGAATTCGGAATCGGAGACGGCTCTCTGTGGCGGAAAACTTCTCCGGCCTGCCTTGATTGAATTACTTAAACACGCCTCGAGCAAAACATTCGATCCGTGATAAGTTTAGCTGTCAAAGCAGACGGCTATGACACTGTGGGTGTAGCATTACACCGCACATATCATGAGTCGAGAATTGTCGCCAGTTCAATCCACGAATGGGAAGTGGGATTTCTGGTTTTAACATTTCGGCGAACACTACGAATTATTCAACGTGCCAGACGGCTTCGTATAAAACGCTCGCCTGAACACTTCAATGCAGAATGACAACACCTTGACCTAGGCATTTTTGTCCGAAAATTTCCTCTCAGTTTCGTTTTTCCTCCCACCTCTCAATTCAAATCCCACACACCGGGTAGGAAGCGCCCACTGTTGACTTAACAATGAGTACATGCCAACGACTCATGATAGGCACTCTGTCAGAAGTGAGTACTGTGCATCAGTGTAACAGCGCTCTTTCTCATTCGGGGGCACGAGTCCAGCACGCTGTCGGACGATCTCAGAGGTACGCCGCTAGGCTTTGCTCTCATGCCTCAAAATCGTAATTGTACAGAAGCTACCTTGCGTTATGACGCACAAACATGACATATAAAAACCCAATGGCCTTAAAGAATTCACCTACACTTTTTGAAAAAGATAGGCAGTGCCTCGCAAGCCATTCAGAAGAACAACTCTACAGAAAGGCGATTTATCATTAATTCATTTATAACATATATCGAGAAAGAAATATTACGAAGTCCAATCTAAAGCGTTCGCCCCGAAGCTTGAGGCAATGACCCCGATGGTGGGGGTAACATCGGAAAACTCAATTTGGAGCAAGAGACGATCACGAGGAACTTGGGAAAGGCTTCAATGAAGTCTAGAAGGAATTATATTCAACAGACACTGCCGTTGTAAACCACTTGTAGCATCTTCCATAAATTCAAGGGCGATTAGTCAAACACCATTTTCCCTAAACCATGGTTAGATTATACTCATTGAAAAGATGACCAGATGATCCCGACCCATGGATTCCAACAACATGCCCAGAAGACTCAATGGCCTGTCATTACAAGGGCCGGACCGAACTGCATTCTTGAAAATGCGGAGACATTTGCTCTCCCCCAATATCCGAGAACCAACACCTTCTTGCAAGGTGTTATTGAAAATAAAGACCTAATGGAACAGACAACTAGATGCGAGAAGAAGAATTCAAGAAGAGGGGGGGGGGGGGGGGAACTCCGTCCCGAAACGGAGCTGCACATTTTTAGATTCTGCAGTTTCTCCTTATCACATCAGCGAATATACCAATACTATTACGAGGCAGGCCAACCACGAGGTCGCTGGATTCATCCAAAAGATTCTCATTAGTGATACCGACAGAACGAAAATAGTTATTAAGAACGCTAGCCATCTCCTAAGTATCGCTGGTGTATTACACGAATCGGAAACTAACCAATGGACCAATGCTTGTCCGGACTCTCTGCTTCCCTCTAACATAGAAGAAAGCAAGGGTTATCATTTATATTAGAGCCAATCTGCCTCGAGCTTAGCACTAGGAATAACGTTGACTAGCTCTTGCTGAACTTAAACGATCTGAATCAGACACGGACCCAGAAAGATCGGTGCGCCCGAAGAAGTTTGGCCAGAAAAACCCCTCCCTATTAAGCCAACAAGGCCATTTTGTTCTACTGCGACGCTCTTTCCAATCACGTAAGCTTTAATTACCTCGCTAACTTTTCCAATGAAACCCGTTCATGAGTCACAGCATTCATCCTCCTCACGATTTGCATGCCTCTCCCTGGTCCCTAGCGCCCTTCACTTTAAAACCACCTGGTGAAGCCCGCTTACAGTAACTCGACTGCTAGACCTGGGAAGTATACCAAAAGCCAGCAGTTCTAAGCGATATCTAGCTGGACGTCACACGGAGAGTTATTAGTTCCTATATCGACGATATACCATGGACATATATTGCAATCTGATGCTAATTGACGATTGCAGACGTAATAGGCATTCCTGAACGTTACCTGTCTTCGGGGTAATTCACGTGGTTCTCAAACTATGGTGTCTTCCCCTTATTGGATTTTCAAGGAGGCGTAGACATTCGATACTAAATATCATATTCAATCATCGATTAAGATCCCAATGAATGAAAATTCGGTGGGAAAAGCCAGGGAAATTTAGAATCTGAGATATGATTGAGAGTGATCAGCAAAAATATTAAATGCAAAAGCGATCAGAAGCATCACAGAGAGGGCAATACAATTAATTTTTTTTTATCAAGACATTAGAGTCCTCGATACCGTATAAGCGAGGATGACAGAGATAGAAACATTTAGTTCGACCAAAAAAGTCAATTTACTAAGAGATGCATGTGTGTCCGTCACGTTACTCTCACCAATATTGTATTAATTAGTCGTCTATCCTTAAACTAATATGCTCATGTGCACATATATATTAGAGGATATTTATAATTCAAACAACTATTTTTCCACAACACCGACAGACATTATGCTAAGGTCACGTTCATGCTTAATATTGCTTTGGAACGTAAAACGAACACGTGCCCAATAATAATATACAGGTGTGGATTAGAACTGTATTCATTGAATTAGCATATTATAATAACATTCAACATTTTCTGCCTGAGCTAATGCCACTCTGTACAACTCAAGCGATAAAACAAAATACAAAGGGTGAAGCAAATAGTGCTAGGGATGGAACAAAACGTAGAACAGGGGTATACACTGCAATTTTGGAGGACAAAAGGACATAGGAGAACATCGGCAGCTCAGAACGAAAAAGTACATAATCATTACATGCTGCAGAGACGCTCGATAGTGTTTCAGGATGTACAGTCGGCAGACTCCCGTCCTAATAAATAAGTCGGAAAACCGAGACGAGATTTGGAAAATGACAAACATTTGTTTTTTACGAGTGCCGTGACTCCAAAGAGAAATTTGCCGCGTGTATTGAAGGAATGACCATGTCCCCTGTACGCTCCAACATCAAGACCTTTGGAACCTTTGGGATAGCAACTGTGTAAATGGCATGGCGAGGCTCGACCACCCCAACTAAAGCTTAGTGAAAACTTTCACCAAGCATGAGGAAAGGCAAACATCCGTCGTTATATGCAGAGCTTTTCCTCTTCGAATCTTAATTCTCGTTTCAACGACACTCTTGTATGAAATGAGAGGTGTGGGCGGATGTTTGCGTTACCAATATCGTGGCTTGTCAGAGTAAAAGTAAGAGCACTTAAGTCCAAGTGTCCTCAACACGTGCGGAATACACTCAGCCTACCTGGAGTCATTTGTTTTCACAAGCTGCCAGGAGTCTGGCGTGACTAACAAGCAAGTGACCACAACTGTCCAGAGTAATGTCAGCGTTCTCATAATATTTTCTTTTCCTGTCATAATTTAGCAGAAGGATTGCATCCTGTTAATTTGCATACCGATAGGCGAGATTCACACAAAGAAGACCGGAGATGTCTTCATCCCTCTAGGATATATGCATGTTTACAGCATTGATTCACAGCCCAGAGACCTCAAACGAAAGAAGCTAAAAATTTAGCACTTTGTGGTTACCCGTTGCACTATCAGCAAGGCAAAGAAAGAGATAATGACCAAAGTGAATAAATAGTTAACGCAACGAATGGTTGAAAATGAGGCCTCAACAAATGACTTGCCTTATGCCATAAAAATATGCATTTCAACCTAGTCCAACTATTTTCCCATCCGTCAGTGGAATGAAATAGTATTTGGGCATCGTCAATGAAGTAGTGCAATGAGATATTTCATTGACTCGTACATATACTTCCCTCATGTACCGTTATTTCGGTATTGTAAATGTACGGATGTGCTAACTGTACACATATATTGAGAGAAGAATGCGTCAAACAAACAAGACTGCAGAAGTTCAACCGTTAAGAATTTAACTGTTTTTACGCATGTACAACATTTTACTCGGCCATTATTACCATCAAATTTCAAGATCAAGAACCCTTTGCAAGCATCGCTCTCGCTCTCAGAGGTATTATGCACCATAAATTATCAGGGATATTGAAGTATCTGTTCCACACTCACTTCAACTAGTCCCCCTCTCTAGCTTAGTTTGATGTCTCCATTCATCACACTCTAGCCAAGCCTGAAGATGGATACCCAAGAGAAACGCCAGAAGGAACTTGAGTCAGAATGGACATATGACGTAATGTTAGGAATATTTCCTTTTAATGCTGTCTCAGCGGTGTGTTGATGATCATCTTTGTGGCAGAGTACGTAATAACACTGTCATGTTAGGAGATCGCGAGAAACTCAGCTGTAAAATCTGCCTTTTCAGCTCTGAATTTAGTTTCTTGCCGAATATGACCAAAGTTGGAACGAGTCATTCGTCCATAGCGGCATCAACCTCTTCAACGGTTAAGCGTCAAAGACGGATATAAAAGAAGGCCCAACAGCCAATGGGTTTATATAAACGGCAAACTGCTCTTCCTCCCTACGGATAGTGGTTATATATTTTATTTACATATAGTGCTGCTACCTAAATTGTACGCGGGGGATTTCAGGTCAGATCGTTGAGAGGGCCTAGTCGACTATTATGTAAAACAGTACTGCGAAAATTCGCTATTAACTCCTCTACAGATCAATGGATGATCACATTGAAACTGTGTTATCAGGACTAGTGGTGTCCAGAGATTTTGAGTCAAGGGTCAATGAAGGAAATAAACGAAACTAACTATGTGGAGAAACGTGAAATGCAACGAACGCTTCTCCGGACTACAGATTGGGTCGGATAGTATATATTCGGTCAGTGATATATGGAATAATGGCACTGTGAGTTGTTTTTAGGTCAAAGCAAAGGTCATTTGGGGGGCATTGATTTGTAGAGGACTGTTCAAATGTGCCAAAATGCTTCTTACAGATTAGATTGATTGCATCATACTCGGTCATGTTATCATGATTAGTGATACCTAGGTTCAGGGATGCTATCATAGACTAATGGTACCTGCGTGTACCTATGGGGGTGTTCAGAAGTCATAGTCAAAGGTCACTAAAAAAAGGGGGGTCACTTGACCAATCATTGTAAAATTAGTTCCTTTTATAAAGTGTTCTGCAACATCAGAGGTTCTTCGGGCAGCATACGACTTATGTTTACTTCAAGGGCCAAGGGTGGAGTAAACTCCGCATGAAACCTTACAAGCAGCGAATGGGTAAAAGTGACAATTTGCCCCCAAGGCATCAATTTCTGCAGTGATCAAAGTTATGGTGAGAAATTACTACAGAAATATTATGTATTATCTTATTGGAGGCAATATGAATTGTCTTGAAAGGAATGCTAAACAAGGTGAAAGTCCTGTGCAGAAATTATGATTTCTAGTTTCGTATTCCTATTTTTTTATTTATTTGTTATTATTACAATGGTCGCGATTTGATCGTTCTTCTCTCCCCACTCACCTAGGATGACCAACTGTTTATACTAGACAATTGCTGTCAACTATTGGCCCTGTGCTATTCGATCATCCTATGGTTTGGTAAATCAAACTGTCTGGGAATAGACAATCAATACGAATAGACTGCTACACCTCCGTCCAGCTTTACTAGGGAAAAGTTAGGGTGATAAGCTGTGCTGACTTGCGTTGTATACACATAAATTGTGAAACGTGGTACTGTGGCGGAGGTTTGGTGTGAGGGGGGGGGGGGAAATCGCAGTTGTTTGATCTGCAGCTTGTTGTGAAGTCCCTTTCTCCCACAAAGGTGCTGTCACCAAATCTCCAAACAGTTAGAAACACAAAAATTGTACAAATGTCAAAATAACATAATACCAAGAATCGATTAGATAAGTTGAAAAGAACAGTTGACAAAACATTCCTGCCGCGAAGAGGTCATATTTCTACGTGCATTGTTTTCTGACTTTAGTCTCATGAGAAATCAATTTCTGAGTGTTTTTAGAAAAGAAATGATTGTTAATGAGATGAAATTGTGTACAATTTCGTTCTTGATTTCTGTTTTTTATTTTCCACACTAGTAAAATATGGCCTCTCACCAGCGTTTAAATTGCCTAATAATCAAGGAATATTGCCATGATGAACGTGCATTACTATGAGTGACTGAACAAGTGATCGAAAACTTGCTGCCATCAAGGCCTTCCACTACAGTGAAGGTTTAGGCGTCCACATTGAGGGGTGCATCAGTTGCGAGGATATGAGACGTTTTGCACCAATCAGTTTATATGAGAGAACTCGTCAATCGTCAACATGTCCGTGTCCACCCACTTCAACGTCTATAGAGGGTGAACATGTGTTAAGCCTGAAGTAACATACCTTAGAATACAAGGAGCCTCATCCCAGTTCAGCGGTTTAGTCACTTGAAATGAAGGTTGGCTGTGTTAAAGGGAACCAACTACTTTGTCAACAGGGTTGGTATATCGTGCTGGACAGGAACGCATGTTGGGATAGCTGTTGCCTAGTACATGGATAAATGCCATGTTGCTATTCAACAGTGCTCCATGTGTTTAGGTTAGCTGGAAACCCAACGTAGATGGAGTAGAAAAGATATAACATGAAATTACCAACATATTGGTCTTATTCTTTCATCCATGTTGTCTGCACCAACCAATGACAAAACCTTAATATCACGCAGGCAAGTAAACCAAGATGTACATTATAAATTGAACGCTGCCTTAACAATACTAGCCCTCACGTTTGCCAATTGAACACGAATTATAATTTTTTGTTGTCTTCCACACCAGCAGAAGGTATACTCTTCAGTCTTCCAACTCTGATGAAATACCGTGAGAAAGGCGTCAAAGGGCTATTCTTTTTTACGATCTGGAATCTATGGTGTTAGTGAACAGATCTTAGTAAAACTTGTATCGTGCAATCATAGGAAGTTTTTGAACAGACGAAAGCCTGGTATGAGTTTGGTCGTGTGATGAGTCAAAGAGATCTAGGGAGGAAACTTACAAATGCGTTATAAGAACAACGCGGAACGTTATCAATTGGCACAAGCTCCCATCTCTCCAGTAACTGTACCAAGAGCGTACCACTGAAGCGGGTTGGTTGGATTTCAAAAGTGACTCTCATCCGCAAACTGCCGTAGTTGCGTTTTTCCAGTCAGACAATAGATTCGGACTTTTAGAGTTTCGACGTTAATGAGAGTTTTTACTCTTCCGCTGTGAAGATTTCCAATGGCAAACCATAGTCGTTACGGCGGTGCCTGTGTTTTATTTGTTTGTTCCCATTTGATTGTACGTGCGCATCATTTGCTATGCATTCAAATTTCGTCGCAGCACGGTCCATTAAATTGGTGTATTTACAAGTGTGTGTGGTGCTGGGATACTGTGAGCTCTACTTCGATCGGCGATCGAATGATCTATATTTTTCAACAACGCCCTCCAACCTCGTCCCCTCTTCTTCCCGGAAGTGTGAAATGGAGATGCACTCCTCCCAGATGAGTGTAGGAACTGCCTCTCTCTCAGCAGCTCAGACGAACATACCGCAGTGAGGTCGCGCCTCCCAACTTAGGACAAGCTTGAAATAATGGTGCTGCATGGCGGTTAGACAGTACACGTTCAGTTGTCGCCAACCTTGTTTTCATGGTGATTTGTGAACGTGTTTACATTAAGAAAAACTATCTTTATTTGCGTGGAAGGTGGCCCTTCTAAACAATTGCTCTCCTGCTACCCCCAGGTCATCTTCAACCATTTGTCATGGGAGCAGTCTGCCTACCAAGTCCGATATGTTCGATGCGGGTACAAGAGTGATCACCATTGGTAAACATTGGCATCATCGTTGGTGCGGTTGCCTCACAGCCAGGGGAAAAGCATCTTCATCAATTCTTCATTGGAATTGATCACCAAAAAGTTATATACTATATAAAACTAGTCTTTCAGGAACAACGAGATGACTTGTGACAATGGTTGTATTTGTTAGTATATGCTAGTTAATAACCACTTCGTAAATCATATGATGAAAGCAACGAAATAAGGAAAGTGATACACCCAATTTGCCCTAACACTATTTTTTGTATGATACTTGTGATACCTGAGGAAGGACGGTTATATCACCTCTACTTACATTAAGCGAGTAATAACAGTAACATGAGTACTGTGATATACAACCATGTGATTCTAGAAGAACTACTCAAATTGTTTGATGGTAATACTGAGTTGACTGCTGATTTGTTTATGTTTTTCTCACTTGTTTGAAGATGCGACTAAGGCAACATTGCCCAGTCCCGTTTGTAGAAGGATAATTATACGGTTTGTATTAAGCTCACGTTCAGTGCTTTGATATTGCTTTGGAAACGAACGAAAACACGACTTACACGAGCAATAATATATAGACCTATGGGGTCCTGGGTGTTAGACTATTAATTGGGATCGTAATAGCAGGTATGCTAAGTTAAGCGCTGTGTAAACAATTAAACACTATAATCAATTAACAGAGCGTAAAGAATAAACAAAGATGACGGGAACAAATACGTGAAACAGAGGTATATACTGCGGATTCTTGAAGAAGACATGAACTGTACAAAGGAAATTGGGAGAACCTCAGCGTTAAGAAAGATAATTAGTTACAATTTCTTAAGGCAGTGATCTGGTTGCTCAATAGGGGAATTGTTTGCATGAAGCTTTGGATGGGTTTAAAGAGATGTTACAGTCGGCGGAATCCTGTCCTAGTCGGCTAAATAAAGTCGGGAAACCGGAATACGATGGGATTTGGAATAGAAGACACATTTACAGTGTTTCTACTCGGGTGCAATTTAAATGCGCCCGCGCGTATCGCGGAAATCACTCCCGCGCGCTTAACCTTTAGACGCTCCACCTGGCGACGCTCCATCTGAACAATTTAGACGCGTGGCTAGTCTATTCGGTGTTTAATTTACGCTGTTCCACATCAAATCAAGTAGATTAGGTGGGCTATATTGGATAACACGTGGTTGTAGATCTACTTACTAATAATCAAGTCGTCTCCTGAAAGAGGGAACCTGACATTCGAAATGTTCCCTGAATGATTTGAGTAAACAAGGTTGGTAATCGCGCTTCCCTATTGCATAAAAGTTTAATCGATGGGTATTCATTCATGCCCACCATGTAAGCTCGTCTGAATTTAGGGCCTATATGCTTATGTACAAATCTATTTACTACGAAATTGGTGCTTGACCGGAGGAGTATCACGCATTTCTTGTGCACAACTCCTATTGCTCCAGTCACAAGCACTGCAGTTTGTCGTTGTTTTTCCGATAATCTCGACGCAGTGGCTTTCTAAACATGTACCATTTGTTTCGTATATTTTTTTTCGAAAGGTTAATTATGGGATTGGGCCGTCCCGCGCATTTTAGTCACTTCGTTTGGTGTAACCCTGATTCTAGGATCAGCTATGCCCTCCTGATGTTTTATGATCATTTTACTTTGCATTTTATAGTAATTATCGTTTTGAATGACTAGCACTACTGACCCTCATTCTTTTGCAGATTCATTTTCGATGCTTTGACTCGGGCCGACGGAGCCTACCGTTAAAATTCCTAGCGCAGCAAGTAGAGTCAAACCTAGTGTTCGAGAGCTAATACTGACCACTGACACAAATAATATATTCGCGCAAGAATGATTCGCTATAGATTTTCTCCGTCGTTTGGGGTAGCGAGCATGTTTGCGTTACTTAATGCGCGGCTCCAAAGACCAGAACCATGAGGCTGAAGGCGGATTAATTACGCAGCTTCCGCAAGTGGAGCTGCAATCGTGGACAAGACGTTGGAACACACAGTGGTTATACTGGTCTGGCATGAGAAATATTTCAAGTTTTCTATCAGAGCGTGTAGGGAATAGATTCAACATCGTCCGGGTGAGGGGGAATGCAACCAACATTGCCGCATTGGAGTTAAATGTATCACGGGCTCCAAAAGAGTTTTGTCGAGAGGGCTCACGAAAATTCCCGTAATGAATGAGGTGTCACGCGGACCGGTCAGGATCAGGGGGACAATTTTGGCTGCGTCCAGTTGGTTTTTTTGCCCCAGTGGACAGAGGAGGGCTCCGTTGCCGTGGAGTTGGCAAGTAATATTCACTTTACAATTTGTGTCAGGAACGGCCACTTCATGCGGGCAAATAATACCCCGTGTTCCCAGGGTGAATAGACTAATTGGGGACAAATCTTAACGGTCACTACCCGTCATTCGACCGTCTTCAAATTTGCTGCGACAGCAAAAATATATAGGTGAGGGCAATGGCATCAGTACTGATCTCGGGCA
>JAODTK010001373.1:0-11665 GCA_026419785.1 Sclerodactyla briareus | reverse complement strand
GCAGAGGGCGCATATGGTATAAATACCGTCTCAGCGCTCGTACTGGGCACCAGAGTTGATCCTCTTCCACTGTAGGGACACAGAGTTTATAGAATGCCACGAGATGGGCGAGGGGATGAAATCTTCGTTGTTTGGACCTTTGATAAAAAAGAAAGGTCTGAAAATCCTGACCCCGTGCGGCCTCAACCTCCAGGTGGTCCTTGGCCACCGATTCTTTAGCGCAAATGGATATAGCGCTCCCCGCCTGCGGGCAGAAGCTGCCGGCTAGAAGGAAGGCTTAGTCTTAACAGAAGTCCATGATGCGAACAAGATGCTATTGGCTCAAAGGTGGGCCCGGGAGAACGGTAAGAAAAACCCTCCGTAAGTCCCGGAGGGACAATGAGAATGGTATACGGGGTTTGCTCCTGAGCCATAACGCGAACCAACGCGTTAAAGCAGGATGGAGGGAGAGATAGCATCACTACCTGGCAATCCATCGTCGGTGTGCGTTAGAATGCGGCATAGCTGACCGGAAACCCCTCACAGTATGACTTGACGGCCTGCGTCAAAAAGAAATAACTGAAAAGTCCGCTATGCAGGGATTAGGGCCGTTATGTCCGGAGGGAAAAAGGCTCTATCTGCCCACCACCAATCTCGGAAAATCCGGAGTCTCCCGCACCAGAATACATGCGTCTCGTGGAAGCCTTATCCTGCCTTTGGACGCCAGCGTGGCAGCTTTCTACGAAAAGCCAATCCTTCGGAACGCCGTGCGGAGAGACTCCAAAAGTCAAACGGGGTAGAGTAGAGTAGATTACTTCGGATGGGCGTGCGGAGATCTTGCCCGGAGGATGGGTGAGGAGGTCCGTGACACCGGAATCACCTGAGAGAGATCTGCCAAACATCGAAGGGAGAGATGGGAGGGAAAATTCCACGCTTGGGGACGGCCCAAAACGGAAACGAAACGAGGCGTGTCCCGCCCTGGCGTTGAGGATACGACACTACCGAGGGTTGTCCTTTCGAGATCAAACACGTGTTTTGCATCGAACCAGGCTAGCTCGAATCCCGAGGCATCGAGAAACCGCTAGAGTTCGACGGTGCCAGTTGATTGTTGCCCCGACGCAAGGGGGGTTCCCACGGTTGAGCCAACGTTTTCCTGGCCAGAGTGGAACTCCCCATCCCGAGCGTGACGCTCGGCGTTCACATTACGTCCGGGGATGAGGTAGGGAACGACCACGCCTCTTACAGATGTCGGGATCTGACACCACTGAAAATGTCTCTGGAGGTACGGGACCCGAGCGGGGACCTGTGATGAGACAGGAGGGTGAACCGTGTGATGAGGAAAACTGCAGATGGCGCATGTTCAGTCGGACACCAGGGGACTATGTCCACTAAACTCGCCAGGTAGCCCAGGCAGACCAGCCATGGCTTGGCCGGTAGGGAGGGAGACTCCTGCAGGAGTTGGATCCCTGCTACAACTGACCTGGACTCGCCCTCGGTTGGGGTCGCCATCCCGTTGATCAGATCTATCGCGGCCCCAGGAAAGGTCACTTTCTGCACAGCGTCAGGGAGGACTCAGTGGATTTATAACCACCCCCAGTCCCTGAGAAAGGTCGAGTACCCATTGGGTGTACGTCAGAGACCGTTTCTGAGATGGGCCAAAGATAAGCCAGTCGTCCAGTATGAAAATCTGTACCCCCGCCCTACGAGATAGCACGCCATCACTCTGGTGAGGCGTTAATAATGTTCTCGGTGGCCGTAGAAAGGCCCGAACGGATGAGAGGGCTTTTGTAACTTGGAAACGACCGGCGCCTTCGTAAGCGAAAACCAGACACGGCTGTCCGCTTCGTGTACTGGTTATAGTGTAGATACGCATCCGAAGACCATAGTAGTCGCCCAAAGTCCCGGCCGCAACGGGGACAAAATAACGGACAGCTTGTCCATTCTGAAGCATAGGGGCGAACGTGGCGATTGATGAGACCGCAAATTGATAATGGGGCCGCAACGTGCATCCCTACTTCTTGGGCGCTATGAAAGAGTGGGACGAGAACAGGTGGGAGTAGGGGTCCTCCACCTCCTGTGATAGTCCTTGTGTGGGATGATGGTCCCGGCTCTCCGGCGTGGACTGCGCCTCTTCGACTCAGTCCGCTGGGGTCGGGGTCACCCGGTTCGTTCCCGATCGGGGGAGAGCGGGAACTCAGGCGATATCCCGGCAAGCACCGTTGAACGAACCGCGATATCGTAGGAGAGGTCCACGCTCCCGCGTGTGGAACCGCAGTCTCCACCCACTAGGGGGGTCCGAATACCAGATGATTACTGCGGCAGGCTGGGATAGTCATGTGGACGGGCTCCACGCTTCTCTCGCGAAGTATGAAGATCTGCCCTCTTGCAGCGTTTGGGCGAAAGGAGCAGGAAGGGGCCTCCTGGCGAGAGATTGGGAAGGGGATTCCCGGGCTATTTTGTCGCCCTTCCCTAGGTTTGGCGCCGCCTTGACTACTGTTGGCACCTCTGCCGTAAATCTTTAACGTGAACCTGCTGCCGCCCTCCCTGGCGGTTTTCCTACCCCGAAGGGCGGCCTGCCCGTAAACGTTTGTTTTCGTTTCTGAACTTCTCTGTCTAATACTTTGGCAGCGACCACAGGGGGTATCACCCCGCCGAAAGTCCGGCCCCTGAAGTGGAGTCTTGTCGTGTACCAGCTTCTTATATCGCACCCCTAACATAGGAATAATCCTGGCCCGCGCGGAGTCTGGTAGCCTTTATGTGCCACCGCGGATATTGCTCCACGTGAACAGTGACAACGCCGAGAGAACATTCCACAACAAGTGGTCATCTCTGGGTCCCCTCGTGTCGGTGGCTGAGGAACCGTAGCCCATCAGTTACCATGTAACTGCAAGGGCCGCTGCTGCTTTGACCCGAAACGGGCACCCATCGAAGCTACATAGGTTCTCCAGTCCGTTTTCACCCACGGCGGTGGGGTCTGTTTAGCCTCGTAAACGGCCCCCTGTTCCCCTCTTGTTTCGGTGCAAACTCGCAGCCTTGGCCCTTATCAAAGGCCGTTCCCCACGCCCTGCATGGGGCACAGCGGCGAATGTAAGAATCGCCTGCTGATGGGGGGATTCGGGGAAGGGTAGGGCCCTATCAATTGTGAGTGGAAATGAGGACGCCCTCTGCCCCCTGGCGATCCATAAATACCCTCGAATAGCTTTTGCAATTCCCGCGAAGAGCGATTGAGGGCGGGTTGGGCTCCGGGTACTCTGCTTAGCTCGACCCATGATACTTTGCCAGGGCCCGTTATAGCGTAGAAGCCTTCCGAGACGGGAATGTTGCGGTCTCGGGCAGCTTGTAATGAGCTGAGAGGAAGCTGGCGATTCTGTTCAAGTTATCCTCTGTAGGATGTTATCAATAGACTACGACGAGATTTTCATCCGCTTTCCGGTTTTCCGGGACGTTGGCTCGCGGGTGTGCCCGCGTTGGGGGGTCCCCGTTTGATCGCTTAACGAGCGGCTCACACCGTGGGGCGCAGCCCGGCGTCTCTCCTCGTGCTCTCTGATGATAATAGGAGAAGCCATTTCCATCGTCCTCGCCGATATGTCGTCTTCTTCCGCTTCCAGCTCGTCGGAGGCATATACTTCAATCTGCCTCCGTGTGCCGTACCGGAGTGTCAGTCATCCGTACGATGGGCGGGTCGGGTGGCTTGGACTGCTGTGCGCCTGAACCCATGCTTCTTGACCAAAGAGGAGAGCTGTTGGGAACAAAGCTTCCAAACGATCCAGTACCTCAGTCCTGTCGCCTGTCGATCTATTCCTTCTTCCACTGGCCGCATGGGGGGGCAATAACGCCATAACCGGCGTGGAAGGTTGAGCGAAACTGCCGGGGGACAGGCCGCTCGGTGGCGGGACCGTCGGAGAACATGGCTTGATCGCGTCCGACTCTCGATCGCTTCGGGGACCTTTCCCTGGAACGGGAGGTCGACTGTGAGTGCAATGTCTGGACGATCTAGCTCTCGACCTCGACCTGCGTCGGGATCTCTTCTGGGCCTCCTTCTCTACGGGGAAGCGGCTACGGCGTTCGTAGCATCTGTCCCCTACTCGACCGAATGGCACATCCGGATCGATGTTTGGGCGCTTGTACCCAGGGAATGACCCTCGGATTCCATCCGAAAATGCTTCCCGTGTGCGGGGCATATATAGGGGAAATTCCAGGTTGTAGGTTGTGACGGGTTGATACCACCCGACTTGGTATGGCTGAGCGGCAAATTCTGACCGGGATTGTTACCGTGAGGTACCCGGGGCCTGCTGATGGGCTGCGCGTCCCGTGAGGCTGCTTCCCGAGGTAAGGGACCGGCGGCCTAGCCAATTGTGGCGCAGTGGGGTTGCCGATCCGGCGGCGCCAAACAAGCCCGGGGGTGTTGGTGGGCGGACGGTGGGTGGCATTCCTGTGCCGTCGTACAACCGCTACGAAGCGAGGGGTGGTTCGCGTATGCGCGTCCCCCCTGTCGGTTGAGCCCGCTTGGTTGTTTGGGCTGAGGCCATGCAGACTCCTGTCCCACTGGTTACAGCCATCTTGCCAGTTCGACTTAAAGTCTGCTCATCCTACCAAGGTAACCTGTAATCGGGATGAGTGATTCCGTGCGGGTAAATGGCACTCTCAAAGGTCCGTCACGGAGCCTTGACCTTACTCTGGCGGTCCTGTCCGTGTAGAGACACGCCTCCTCTAAGGTCCACAGACTCACCGGCGGAGTGAATCACTGTTTGGGTGCTCCTCTCTCAGGGCCCGCGTTCCAAAGCTCTTCTACACAGAACCTACCAGTGTGTTCCGGGAAAACCGGAAGGCCGTATAAAAATACAGGGCTTAAACGTAGGTCCGGTTCCGTGTTTTGGGTGCCTCTCGAAGGTCCCCACGGGCTAACTCACGTCCTCTGCCTGGAGTGGCCTACGAAACCTCTCTCCGGGTCTTTGAGACCAGTAAGCATCGGGACGGTCAAACCGGTTGCGAAATGCACGGCCCTGGTGTCCCCGTGTGTGGTGTGCTCCTCTCGAAGGGCCCCACGGCTCAAACGACCTCAGATGCTCAGAGTCGGCCGTCTTACGGTTACCCTTGTCATGTATACAACCTAACAAACCTGGTTCGAGTAGTAGATACGGTACACCTATGGACCGTTATGACATACCTCCCCGGAGTGCGAGAACTCTAACGGGGTTGCAGTCAAATTCGAGATTATTCGACTAAGCCTCGTCTCCCTCGGACTTGAACGCTGCGACTTAAGAACCTACCTGGTGTATCCTACTAGCTAGTCACCGCCGCGACTTACCCTGGTCTGCTTGAGAAGCTGGACCTCACGACTTATAATGGACGATGTAAGCAGCAAGATATAATGAAGCACGTGACCTCACGGTACCGAGGAATTCCTAAAGTGGCAGCGTGTTGGAAGTCTCCCTGTGGGCACCGAACTACCACCTACCGGTACCTTTAACATTATGGTTGAGTTTTTGGAGGGAACTAAACCCCCGTGGCCCAGGGGTAGCGACTGGTCGATAGCCAGCGACGTAAGTACGCTCTTCGACTCGCCGAACAGCTTCCTCTCAACGGACGATGGCAGAGATGGTATCCCGGTAACGTACTACTTCCTTGCCTCAACGCACCAGATTATCGCCGAGTAAAATCTGTGAAAATAGGGAGAAATCCGAGTTAGTAAAGTCGTATGCGGAGGCGAGGTACACAGGGCGCCAGAAATCGATATAATATGCAAATTACCTAGAGATCAACTCTGACACTTCTTTAAGACTCAAATCAGGTAAAAAGTTTGGGAGGTCTAGTACTACCCTCCTGAAGGGAGATACAGTGCCGTTTGTGGAAAATTTCCCGTTCGGAAACCGAACGGAGTCCCCAGGGGGACGCGCCTGTGTGGAATATAGAAAGAGGTTAGAGTTGTCACGTGACATATATGTGTGAGGGGGCACATAGGGGTAACCAACCACCCATCCCCTTAGGTCACCTGCCCCCTCCCTACGGGGAGGGTGGATAGACACCCTGGCTTGATTCAAGCTACGTCCGAGGGTCCGATCTCGGCGAGCTCCCCTACTACTGGAGGGGGGCACGTTCGTCGGAAGGGGGTCCACAGGATAGCCCCACCTCTTATCTATCTGCACAACAAAAATTTGAAAAATTTTTTTGCCCTGGGTTAGATAGAGCCAGGGCAAATATATATATATAAACCCATGTCCTGGGATGGGCCCCCCGCCCCCCCAATGCCATCATAGTACAATACTGAATATTCAGGCAGACAGTTATATATAGCATGACGACACAATAGAAATGAGGCCTCATGCGGCCTGCCAGCCGCTTAGCCGATCGAGAGCAGCCCAATGAGTGTTTAGTACGTTCTAGGCCTCACATACCCGCACCGTAGAAGGCAAGCGGGCAGACATCTCCCGTATGTCCAGTGGTGTGAGAATGCTAGCGATAACCCCATGGGAGGACCCGAGCTGACACCCCGAGCAAAGGCCTCAAAATGAAAACTTCCTAACGGGAAAGGGCGCAAGGCCGACGAATGTGAGAGGGGGCTCACACGACCCAAGGATGGTGGACGAAGACGCCCACGTACGAAGCGAGGCGAGGACCGGGGGGGACCCCAGCGGGCCGAGCCCAAAAGGCTTCGACCGCAGACAAGGAGGGCCTATGCATACACACGGATTGCAGAAATGCGCTCGCTCGCAACGATCGAACTGATCGCACTGGGAAATGGGTGACTACGGCCCATCCAAACGGTTATTCTATATCAAATGAAGAGAAATAATACCATCCCGATTTCCCCCCCCCCCCACAAGGAAATACTTGAAAACTATTTGAGTTGTGAACGATCACGAAAAGGGCAGGACGATCTCATACAACCTGTGTGTTTGAGTCGGACCAAAAGATGAGTTAGTTTGCATTTGGTGGCGCTAACCCGCTATGTGTAGTCGGGTACGGTAGCGCCGAATCCCAAAGTTTGTTGGTGGTATTAGGTCCGATATTTTGGGGCAGGTGATGCCAAATGCCATTAGTTTATGATTCCCAGAGGTAGGTAGCTTCGAAGTAAATTGGAACGACCCCCTCCTCTTCTAGGCCTGGGATTGACAACCCCTCTTCTATTCAGGCCTGGGATTGACCAACCCACCTCCTCTTTTAGGCCTGGGATGACCACCTCTTCTCTTCCAGCCTGGGATTGACCCCCCACATCTCTTCAGGCCTGGGTTGACCCACCTCCTTTCTAGGCCTGGGTTGACCACCCAACTCCTCTTCTAGGCCTGGGATTGACCAACCCACCTCCTATTTAGGCCTGCGATTGACCAACCTATTCTATTCCAGCCTGAGATTGACCCACCTCCTTTCTAGCAGGGATTGATCAACCCCCTTCTCTTCTAGCTGTGATTGGACCCCCTCTTCTTTTCTAGGCCTGGGATGACCACTCCTTCTCTTCTCGGCCTGGGATTGACCGACCCACGCTCTCTAGGCCTTGATTGACCAAACACCTCCTCTTCTAGCCATGCGGATTGATCCACCCTTTCTTTCTAGGCTGAGTTGACCCACCCCCCTTTTCTTGTAGTATCAGAGGTATACCACGAATATTTGCAACATGATCGGCAAGGTTTCCTACTCTGTGAATGTGAACAAGAAATAATAGAAACACACAGACTGAGACTGAATGAACAATAAGAACTTTAGTTAGAAGAAGACAAAACCATTCCACTGTGAAGTCCACAATAGACTTTTGCTTTTTTTTTTTTTACTTTGGAATGCCAACATCAATCTGTGAGTGCTGTTGACCAAATTTCAAAATAATGATCATTGACCACTAGGACATTTCTGACCTTGTGAAAGGTCAAGGTCAAAGGTCATAAGCATCACAATTGGCCATTTTGTTCACAAGTACAAAATGTTTCTCCTACAAAAGCATTAGATTGTCTTGAAACTCAGAATAAAGGTGATTGGTAGCGCTCCTTTCCGTTGTACACAGATTTTTGTGGAACGTACATAATGCATTAGAGTTAAAACAGTACATCTGGTGAAAAGAAAAGCATAGGCCCCTATACGGTTCTACTTTGATGGATGATGGACTGAACGGAAACATGTTCATTGACCCTGGGACAACTTTGACCTTGTTGAAGGTCAAGGTCAAGGTTATTAAAGAGGAATTAAGGCGGCTATTTTGTTAAATCTACAAATGATTTCTGCTATGAAGAGGAGGGAATGTTCTCAATTGATTCTAATGTTTCTCAAATAGTGCTCTTCATGACATGTTCACAAAATTACATGTCATGTTATCTGAGGGAGTTTAGATTGATTCCATGGAAAAGTTGACATATTCCCATGATCCTTTCATTTCCCCCCATAATTCACTCGGAGATCTGACCTCGGCAATCTAGCTGATATGAGCCGTTCTTTCGGACCTGTATATAACGTATATACCAGGTATATAGTGAGACAAAAACAGAGGGGGAGTTTATTGCGGTCATAACCTTTGAAACGCACTACTGTTTGTACCGTATTCATCCATTGGTTAATTACCAAAGTCACCATTCGAAAGAACGCACCATACTATACTGTACATACCGACGTATGTACACGCCGGAGGGAGCGATTCGCGCAGCCATTCACTCGAAAGTGACACTCATATTTTCGTTCCACGAAATATCAGGGAATAACTCCTTCTAATAGTGAGAGATGTTGTACAGAGATAAATATTAGAGATATTCAGAAGTTTCATGGAAGAACGGGAGCAATAGATTCTTGAAACCACGGATTTTGAGCATTTGCAGCGAAGGTTTGAGGCAGAGGGTTTGTACTTCGTAGCGTAGAACGTGTAAGCATATATAATACTGTTAAGTACTAGGCCTAAGTATTACGATTAACTACAGCACAAGTCAATGTAGCTAGCTACGATCACGTAAATTGGAGCTGCAAAACATTTGAAAAGCTAAGATAATGAATACAGGCATGTAGATGGGTGATACGAACACATTTCAAAAAGATCGAATCATGTATTTGCACGATGTTGCAGAAATTACACTTTCTGATCTAGCTAAGTGGGGGTCCCTGTACAAAATCATAGGCATAGTTAGGCCTAAGTTAGCTTAAGCCTACTGCTGGACTACTGTGGGAATTAATAGAGCCATTGGAGATTACCATTTTTTATTTTCATAATTCACACAAAATACAATGTTGCCATGGAAAGAAAATTCCTATGGCCAGGAAAAATGTTGAGTTGAAGGATTTGCCCTCTCGGCAACAAGTCACGTAGCTAGGGATGGAAGCAGGAACAGTAGGCATGGGGTAGGCATTATCCCCGTGGGCATTGTAACTTGTGTAGCAGTAGTTTGCAATGCACTCGATTGGAGAGCGGGAGACCAACTTGGGCTCTTGGAGGGTGTTGAGATTGGTATTAGGGGTGGGGTCAGGGATTAGGAGTGGGGTGAAAGGTTATGGTAGTTTAGGATGTTCGAACACAAGATGTGTGATGACCCATCTGCAATGGAATCTGACTCTACTCCTTGGCTTCGACCCTGACAAATGTGTAACACTAATTTAAGTACATCCAAGTAAACAGGAGTACACATTACAGATGAAATTAATGCCGTTTGTTTCCCGGGAAACTGAAAACTTTCTTTTAGCAGGTTTCTCTGAAACGGTGAGGCCAATTTTGACCGAATTTTTTCATGTTAGTATCAGAATTGGGTGGGCACAACCTGACTAGTTCGTGGGCGAAAAACTCACAATAAAGGAGGGTAATTGGCCTATTTTATAATATTATTGTTTAAGCTCGCTTAGTAAGATTACAGATGAACCGTAACTGCTATGGTGACTGTGGTTTTGCACATGGGTGAAGTGAGGGTCGATGACTGATTAGATTTACAGCGCGAAAAAGGCTAAGTGGCTGTCTAATATGCTAATTTATGTGAAATTTCAAGTTGTAAGATTGTCCTCGAAACTGACTATGAGTATGGGATCTAAATCCAGTCCTGAAATTATTAACAGAGATTCAGGGTCAATGGAGTCATTCAAACTGTATAATTTGGACATAATAATGCGTAATGCTGAAGTTTGCCCGATTCCATGAAACTTTGTAAGGTATGACTACCCTTACCTTCAACATTGTCGAATGGAGGACTGGAAGGTATTCAGTTAGGTCTATTTTGCATAGGTCATTCCAAATTTCAAAGGTGTTAGATTTCTATGAAGTGAGCGTATGGTCTACCTTCAGTTACCATTTTTAGTTCCAAATAAATTGCTTCATTCATGTTAATGTTCAAGTTGGTAAGATTCCCATTAAATGTGTGGTCCAACATTGGTCGTGAGATATTTAAAATGAGAAAATGGGTCGATGAAAGTTGACTAGACGTGTGTCAATTTGCATACGTCAGACAATTTTTCAGTCATATTTCCACAAAACCGTAATCCTTCGGACTTGGGTAGACAGGGTCAACCAGTTCAGTAATTTGACGTTGTTCAGGTATAAGCTGTTCCTATAATGCTATACGAAATCTGGGAGCTAGACTTGAATGACTGTAATTGTTGCATTGTGACTAATAGAAAACCATTGATCGTGCAATAAGGTGGGACACTGGGCGGTGATCGCCTTGGACCCCTTGAAACATCTTTCTGAACAAGCGAAAGTTTACAAAACAATACAGAATGTCTAAATTTCCCGAACTAGCGGGAGGGACGAACAATATGTTCATTTATTTTTACTTTGCCTAAGTTAACCTGGCCTTGGAGGCTACAGTTGGGCTAAATGAGGAAAGGGTAAGCGTAAAACTACAGTAGTACGTACAGGTTTAATCATCATGACTTGACTGTGGTCAGTGGGTTACACACACGTCCACATAACAGACATTGTTTACATTGGGAGGATTCCGTCTTCTGTTGAGGACTACTATATATAGGCCTCAGGGCCCAAGGGCATATGGCACAACACATTCTCTGGGTTGATGCTGAGTCAACCTCTGTTTTGCTTTCTACAGTTTTAGCCAACAACGTTTCAGCCAAGTACCCCTTCAGCTAAACTGTATCCATGGACGTTTTGGCAAACCACGCTGGATGTTTGGCCGCCGCCTGCCTAAATACATAACCAACATACTTTTTTTCCTAATATCCCATTCCATGATACGGCACTAAGGCAATACTGTGTGACCTGTTCTAAAAATAGAAACGCCGAAGATCTCGATACAACGCCACCTAATAAGAAGGCCACGCAGTGTATTTGAGCCCAAAAAACTGTCACAGCCTTTAAAAGACTATTATTAAACATTTTTTTTCTATAAACTCAGATGGTGTATGAGTATGAGGTGATGAATCATCATGGACCACAGCGAGGATAGGGTCCAAAAGAACAAAGATCACCAGCATGCAATGAAAGTTCCCGTACTCTAAAGGCTCCTGGGTGATATTAAGAAGTGAAATATGAGCACTTATTGGAGTTTGAGTACAGCACCATTGGTGCTTCTTGTTTTTAATCTATAAAAGTACATTTTAAATCCATCTAGCTAGGCAATACATCATAGAGCAGGAGCCCAAGGGGGTCAGCCTAGCTGGAGAGGTAACCCACTGTGAGCCATACAGCAGCTTGACAAACGCTATGGCCCTTGCAAGGGAATGGTCGTCTGGCACGCCCCTTCTGGTGGTGTGGTTGTGAGGGCCCTAACAAAAGGCC
>JAODTK010001372.1:0-11791 GCA_026419785.1 Sclerodactyla briareus | reverse complement strand
TCAACTTGATTGGACAAGCACTCTGGCACTTCTCCTCTCACAAATGAGCTTAATCCACCGAGGTGGGGTCAAGTTACGCTCTTCAACACGCTGAAAATTTGCCCAAAATATCCATTTTTCACAATTGCATCTTTGCCTAAACTGACCCCTGGTCTACACCAAAAACACTAGGGGTTCTTGTACTCCCGATAAGAAAGCTACACACCAAATTTCAGCTGATCGGACCAAACTGTTCTGGACTTTCGTGTTTACGAGGATTTAGACTTTGACCTCTGGTGACCTCAGCTGACTTTGACCCTTTACCAAAAGAAAGAACTGTTCGATTGGGCATATATTTTTCAACCTTCGTATTTGTGCAGAGAAATCATAACCTTCGTGATATTCAATCAAATACCAATTCAGTGTGTTGGCATGTGTTTCCCCTATATGAGCTGGGGAGACTTTAAGATTCATCCTGACCACCTTTGAAGGTCAATGGTCATGTAACGATTTGCCTTTAACTACACAGGTGGGAGAGGATATACACAACCCCATCACCCCAAATTTGGAGGTTCTAGCATGTTTGCCGCCTTCCTTGTATATTTCAATTTACTCTTGAGAAATTGCAAGAATTCATACATCATTTCAACCGAGGACCATGCACAATGGCTCTATACTGGTCTCCTAACCTTGCGAATTTGCAGTGTGCAACTATTCCCCAACACGGAAACAATACAGGGCGTCAAAAATAAACATTCTAGGCAATCACTCTTCTGGTTACTACTGTTATAACGAAAGGTTAAAAAGAATCCACGTGTTGAGGAAACACTATCTCCATTTAGAAAATACTAAAATTGGCATCAGGCCTATATAAAACTGGATTTCCACTCAGGTGGATTATATCTATACTAATATCACAAAAGTGTTTTACCATTATGTTTTTTATCTCCTTGGTTTTATGAATGCTCACTTTGGTTTCTTCATTTTGCTGTGCCGACGGTCGATATAGTTCAGCTTTCCATTGTGTTTCTGTACCATAACCGTACGGTGGCCAGCTGTTCTCAGCTGTTCTCACTCTGCAGTTGCGTGACCTTGCCTGGAGTTGCTAATTTTGGATTTTCGGTTACTCTGTTGTTGTGAGTTTCTAGTATCCTTTGAATTTTGTTTTCAGGCAACCGGTAGCTAAATTGTCAGATGCTTTTAATGGAATATTTGTGAAGTTTTCTTTCTTCGTTTGGAGTTTCCCTATTGAGTTTGAAGTAGACGCCGCACGTTGGTTGTGACTGTTTTTCTGCTTAACGGAGGAAATTAACCATATTGTGCGCTCGATTGTCGCGTTTTTCAACCTGCCCGGCCGGGGGTTGGGTTGCCGAGTCATTAACGTCTCCGTAACTGATTGGCTCGTTGTAACCGCTGGATCCGGGACTCGCCGTGTACCAGGGGCGGCGTTGTCGAAGATACTACCGTGGAAGGATTGGCCGGGGTGATTGGCTCGATATGCTGATGTCATCGTTCGGCTTTCCTGGTAGTGCAGTGCATGCCGGTGGTGAGTTTCAGGTGACGTCTAAGAAGTTTACTGATTTACGTTCCTCTACAACACGTGATTTTGATTTCGCGAGGATTGGAAAATTTATAGATCGATAAGATAGATAGAATAGACCGGATGATGGAGTATGGTTAGAATCGTCTTAGAACGGTACACACGACTACTTTGTGTAAAGTTGATATATTTGCTTGTATCCAAACCACATTGTGTAACATCCATATTTTTTTCTTTATGCATTTATACAGGAAAATGTAGCATCACTCGGGCAATTTGTTTTCTCCCACGATGCTTCCATTTGCATTTCACCTCGTTATACTTACATTTAATTTGTGATCCTCCATAATTGCGTTACGCTATTGATACTGAGTATTATAGAAAATAGTATCACTATAGTGGATATTCGAACCTGTATAATGCCATGTTCATTTGGCGCGCCAATTTCGGAAAGTGGAACCCGTTGTTCAGAACACCTAAGCAGAGAAAGATCCACGTTTAACACTGTCTAACTTCTCTTCTACTCTGGCTTTTCTCGGCATGTTAAACTAAAAAGAAAAGAAAAAATGAAGCCTGTCTGTCTATCTACTGCATGCTACACTAAGCCGCGAGCAGATCGCGGAGAGCCATTCGACATGGAGGGTTCTTTCCCCCTTCTGCGCGCCCCAATGAACATCATCATTGCATTACCCAGCAATCTTTTATTCCCGCGATCCTGTGTGACTGTGTCTTACCCGCGTTCCGCAACCTCGCGCTCAGTGGAACACTGTTTAACACCCATTGGTGATATTACTGTAATAAGTATTTTAACCCGGACGTAGCGGCATCACGTGTGATATATTCTTCCGATTTTGTCATATCCGCACAAATGATTCCTATTTGGCATCAAATAGTTAAGGCTAGGCTAGTAAATACTGATGAAATTCTGGATCCTATATAGCGCTCTTCCAGGTCGACGAACATGCTCAAAGCGCTTACACAGATATGCACCCCATGTCATTTGGTTATTCGTCACACCAGTACTATAGAGTACGCCATCGCTTCTTGTTCACAGTCCCGACGCACCATTTTCCACTTCACTTCATCGTGCCCCTTCACATTCCAAGGAGACCTGCCTTGTTCAACAGCACTGCGGCTACGTTCTCGGATTCTAATAGACTTCAGAACTCGCATCACTGGTTTCGGTCCGGGGCTCGACTGAAGTAATCCTCCTCTATTAAGTTCTATCAGCTGCAAATTGTTCTCTCTGGAACAACCGAAGCCACTCTACATCGTGTAATCGCCGACTACACCATTCTTTCAACACCAGCTCTTGAGGAGAAATTTTCCACTAAACACCGGGGCAAATCATTCTAAGATTTGTCTTCGTTTTCGTTTGTCATCGCTGTCTTCATAGTTGAGATTATGTACTCGTTTCTCAATAGGGTCGATGTACTTTGCCACAGGTTAAAAGTAGGTGCTGTTCCGTACATGGTAGTAGAAGAACAGCCCCAAGAAGGGAGGGTGCGACCGCTATGAGGCATAATACCTGATTCATGGTGGGTAGGGTGCTCCGCTTGATGGCAACTGAGGTAAAATCAGCCAAGAAATGTTTCTTTTGTGTGGTAGTTTCATCATTCACAAGATCCATGGATTGCCACTATATCATTCCAACGTAACATAAATAGCCCGTCAATCCCAACCTATTCACCGTTAGTGTTATACACTGCGAAGATAAGTGTGTGGTGGCTACCATGCCATGGGCATATTTCTCGGAAGGTGGCTGAGTTTCTGGTCATTTCTGGGGCACTAAATCAACTGACTATTACAGGATAATTCACATGAAAGCTTTGACTAAGGCAAATATATGTGATTGTTTGGTCAAATACATTCGGTCCACAATAACTGTATCAGCATTCACTAAGAAATGGCCACGTGGGTATTATTGTGCGGGGAGCCTCGTCCAATACTACTCCTAATTTCCTGGCCTCTCATACCGGTCACGATAAACCGCTCTTAAACTGCGCATATCAACGGAATCCAGAAAAGTCTCTATGCGCTAAAGAGAAAAAAAATAACTGGCAGAGAGGTAGCATGCAAAGAGAGTGAAAGTAACTGTCACTCCAACAAGAAAACTTTAGAGAATAACTAGCGATGATGAGATGAGTATTCAAAGCAGGTTATCTTCTCCACTGTCGCGATTCTTCACAACAATCGACAACTATTCCACAACCTGCAGCGTCATATTGGGAAGACCTAGCACCGTAAACCTTTGTGTTCACCACAGGGGTCACAAGCAGGACGTGAGACAAAAGGCTCCTTGTTGGACATTCCACTTATTTACCAATACCATTAACTTTTTTTTTCATATGTTGGCCCAACGCCTTGTAACATAACAAGGCGATCGCCAAGTGTCTCGCCTGGTTTGCGCGATCGGTGTTTCAAATATTCACTACAACTACACACTATCATACCCAACCAACTAGTTCATGCGACCTCGTCCCTGTCACACGACATCACATATTCTCCATATAACACATAAAAATCCTAAAATAACTGACCAATAATTTGACTTTATTACAAAAGTCCCCTTAATTGCTTTTTTTTCTTCTTTATGCCCCCACTGTTCTCCCTAATACCCAACATTTGAATCGCTCATTCAATTCACTTCTTTGACCCAAAATCCACCTTGAATTTCTAAATCCCTTAGCAGCCCGGGTTTCTTTTGCCTTTTAGTTGCCCCTCTTATTTCATTGCCTTTTATTTCCAAGCACCAGGACCTGCAGGCCACCCCCCTCCTGCCAGCCAGCAAACACCCCTCCCCCGCCTCCCCCCCACCCAACAAACTATTTTCCACGCAGCAGTCAAGGGATGTCCCAAAATACATCTTTGGGAAACTTCCACATTTGTTCCCAGTCCCTAAGGTCAAGAAGAGAGGAAGAAAAAATTTACAGTATTTTGATGTCTAATCACCTAATCACATTGGTTGGGTAAGAGAGGGTTCCTGTGGGCATCTTATAACAGCAGTAAAACTTGTCACAGGAGCTATGGGTTATTCGTTCCCTTAGTGCTTTATTCAAACAGAAGCTATTATCTGATGAATTCACATCTGAACATTTCCCAAAACACATCAGATCGAGTAAATGTTAACGGACCATAGCCTTAGTGTATGGCGAAATTCTTACCAAGTTGTAATTGGAATTATTTATGCAAAATTGGCACATCCAATGACCTCTACTGACCCCAGCTGTACCTTCAAAATGATTGAATCGAAGGTGATCACAATCACCAGTTTTGTGGGAATCCAGCGAACTTTCAAAAATTGCATAAAATATGCAATTAGGTCATCTAAATACCTCACCTCCAGTGACTCCCACTTCACTTTTAAATTTCTCGGGAACCATGTTATACCAGCATCCCACCAAGTTTCGTGGAATTCCGACAACTTGGGAAAATTTTCCGCGAATTAATGCAAATTAACCTTAAATTAGCCTAATTCGGCTGAAAATCTAATCAGTTCATCTCTTTCATCCGGTCCTACATGCCAAACTCATCACTGTAGCACATACGGTATCTTGTGTAATCTGCTAAACGAGCTTAAAAAATAAATTACCTAAATGAGCTATTACCCAATTAATTGCTGACTTTTGCTTGCTGCCCCAAATCTAATCAGATCGTGTACACCCAACACCGGTACTACACACACTTTCGTGCATAAAATCGGCTTCACGTTTGTGAGAACTCCTGTAACAGAAAGTGTGATACACCCTAACCACACACACACACACACCTACAACACACTCCCACCACACACACACATACACAACACGGCCAAAGTGACCATAAGTCCTGTCCTGTATATTCATTCATGCGAGCAAAAACACTGAAGGAGGATCTTGAGTCTGACACGGTATTTTAACAGGAAGACAGTGTAAATTGGCGCAGAAATTGGGAATGATGTAAGTCATGTCACGAGTAAGAGTAACAGACGACTGCAGAGTTCTGTAATTCTCTGCTGTCTACGAGTCTCTCTCAAGAACCACGGAAAAGAGCATTACAAATAATCTATACGGGCGCAATGCATGAACATCACCAGTCCCCTCATAGCATCTTTGAGGGAAAATCCAAGTCCATTCCCCCGAGGAGCAGAGAAGACTACACATCATTACTATGGGCCTCATTGGCTCCCAGCTTCTGGCCAATATACAATGGTAAGTAATACCGGTACATGTAGTCTCGTTCTGCTAGTACTATCCTTGTCGTGCTACTATAGCAGTTCCTTCACTAATCAGGAGGGGCTTGTGCCAGGGGGACAGTTCGTGTCGCATGCTACTGCTAAGCAATCGCAACATCGTTGTACGTTTGTAGGAAATCATTGCCATCGAGTTACAGGAACTTCGCCCTATTTCTGAAAAACATATGTTCATCTCGACGGAACCATATTCGACCGAGTGTCTCCAGTACAGTACTAGGTCTTGCACGAACAGTTGGTATTTATGATGTTCCGGAAGCACACACACGCCCACTTATAGGTACACTGAGGACCTGCAGAGGTTGAATCGTCATCCGTGTTGTTATCAAAAAAAAAGATTTGAATCGATAAGAAAACAAACGCTGCCCTTATTGTTGACATCTCACCATGTAACTGTTTTTGCTTTTAGTTTCAATCAAGACGCGATTTTTTCCTTTTTTTTGTATACAATCGTAACTGCATAGGTTAATACGAGTCTGGTTAATAATGTTGACAGGCAAAAACACAATCGGCCCGACATCTATGCAATGGTTAACCGACACAGCACGAAAGCATTCGCTGTTTTCTGACATTCGATCGAAATTCCCGGTAGCTCTGGTAGAAGCTTCGTGCAAATTTGTGATTTTTTTTGCCCCCCATCCGGTCGATTTCCTGCCAAAACATCTCCCGCTCGAATTTTGAACAACAAGACTTTTGGCAGTCCTACCACTCCCCGGGATCCGACAGACGGACTGACATCGACTGCCGCATTCTTTTAGATCAAGTGTGGTATGCTCATTTTATAACGCGAAGTGATTGTATACTTATGAGCCCTTCTCAGACACGTAACACTTCTCGTGGAATGGAACACGACAATTCTGTCCAGCATCTTTAATCCTGTCAGAACTAACGTGTATCACGAATCCGCTTTGAGTTTCCGCGCCGGCCCGGTTGTCCGGGCGGTCAGCGCGGGGCTCACAACAATAGATGAAAGGTTCGCGGGAGACACCGCATTTTCTGGAGGCTCTGACAGCGTATACTCTACTTTAACATGGACTGTTCTAGGTCGACTCTAAATATGTATATTGTGTATTCGGTACGGCGTTTTCGAGGAGGACCAACCGAGAATGTGAGTGACCTTTCGACGG
The DNA here is from genome assembly GCA_026419785.1 of Sclerodactyla briareus. NCBI lineage: Eukaryota > Metazoa > Echinodermata > Holothuroidea > Dendrochirotida > Sclerodactylidae > Sclerodactyla > Sclerodactyla briareus. Next base: position 4,914 of record JAODTK010001372.1, on the reverse strand, counting down.
GATATTTTCACAATCATTTTTCATGGAAATCGATTTTCTAGAGACTATACTCGTCCGATATGTACCGGTGCCGTATCGTAGATTTAGATGTTTCTGTTCTGATCATTTATTCTTCGAGAGGGATGTCATTCAATCCGAGTTAGACAGTCGGGTCAAAACCGTATTTTCTCGACAATTTTGAGAAAAGAGAATCTCGTGGCAGAGAACTGATCTAGTCAATTGCAAGAAGAGGAGGTGAAAGAAGCGGTCAGAGCCAGAGTTTCAAAGTGGGCTCTATAACCTCCGGCAGGCCGTTATCTTCAAACTGTTAGAGGTACCCAGGTAATACACCTCTTTCTTCCGAAAAAACGCGGGGGCCCGAACCGCACGCGGGAACGAGGATTTGCCTGAGAAAGTCGCGAATACCGTCGACAGGGAGACTCCACCGACAGAGTTACTAGTGAACGCAAGAGGTCAGCCAAGCAAAAAATGAACCGTAAAAGCCGGCACGCTTCGCGTAAGTTAATCTTAATTGTTAAGATTTGAGAACTGCCGTATATGTTGTAAGTCTAGATGGATTCAAATTCTTGGATCCGTATTCTGAATTTTTGAATAGACAAATAATGTTATATGCAGTTATCGCTTGTTTCCATTTCAACTTTCATAACCTCTCAGTAGTGTTCTTTGAGTGCCTTTATTATTTTATTTCACTTGTATTTATTTATTTTTCCTTAATTTCCACCTATATACGTTGTGAGTCTAATTAAGGCCACGGAAAAACCCTGGATAACAACAAGAAGGAGGATTGTTAGCCTCCATATCTGTATTACCTACTCCGGTGAAGTTGTGACAGTCCGGGATTGAACATCACACAATGTTGCTGAGTGTGGAGGCCCAATCGAAGTTTGGACTGCTCTCCCACCTCTACACCACATGTAGGCGTAAACAAGATTTATCGAATTCGAATAACGCCTGCGAGATGTCCTTGCTACCATTCACCTCGTACATGTAGTTTCGACGCGTCACCCGCTGGTCGCAAGTGCTCATTGCGTCATGGGTGTCCCCGCTGCGTCCTCTGCTACCCTCGCTCACGTTTTGCGGAGTTCAGGACCTGTTCCTACTACTACTGGGAAGTACTTAACTCGAGGACACCCGATTCGTTTATAGGCCTCTGGTTGTAGTAGGCCTGAACAACCTTTTCCCACTAATCTTCTTCATGATCGAGGGCTACGGTATATTTATGTGTTCCCAGAAAAAGAACTAAAAACACCAAACGGACCGAAGGCGCCCAGGCCCGTTGGAAGGAAAGAGTACTGCTAGCCGATACTGAATGACTTCGGCGATGCAGCTCTTTCCCTTCCTCCTCACTGTGCGTGACGAGGAGAAATGCCTGAGGTGGGCCTAGGGGAGCCGTCAACAGTGTCTGAGGTCATTCAGTCCTGTCACTTCCACTTGCAGATCCCGGAAAAAGACAAGGTTTCGCTGATCGCCGACCCCAACAGAGGAGACATGGTTGAATGGTTAGAAGGCGACTCACTGATTTCATAATACTGCATGTGCTCCCCGTTCGGTTCGCTAACTACACAAATGTCGTTTTAAGCTCCCGTTCTCATCTCCATCTACAGGATGATATTGTGTGTCGTCAAATTCCCCGTCAGTTCTATCCACTTGCCGTGTGGGTGATCTTATCCTCATCAGATGGTGAAGACCACGCAGGCTCAATATGAGTCTCACAATATATGGACTTGGGTCGGGGTTAGTAAACTCGCTGGTTAGTAGTTGTTGACTGTACTGTAACGTACTGTAGTTTGGTTACTAACTCTTCTTTTGGTTAGACTTCTGTGAACGGCAGGTCTATCCATATGAGATATATCCCCAAGCCGAAGGCATCGATCGTCAACCCAACGACAAAACGACGTCTTGATCATCATTTGGCATCGGTTCTGGTTCCGGAATCCAATTGTTCCGTTCTTCAAACAATCCTTTTATTCTGATGCATTGTATATTCGAGCTCGTCAGACTTGATTCATATCCCTCAACATCGATCCACACAATTTATGTCAAGCGTCACTAAGCCATAGCACTTGCCGCGAGAAGTATCCTCATGATTATATACAGTGATTCTAAACTATGGTGGCTTTCGATACACATGCTTTCGCATCGAATTGCGGCACAGCATGCCGAACATCCACCTCTTCAAGAATTATCGGACATTTGGGCGCCATTCAGATGGAAATTACTGGACATTATATAACCCTCATCGTTCCAGACATCTACTATGGCTTGACAGACTTCTGGTACATAGACCCCGTGTTACGTGTAACTCTGAAGTCAACTGGAGGTGAGATTCGCGGTCACCAGAGGCTACGTGGCGTATGGTTGCAGCGAGTTTCACTCCTAGTCCCAGCGCCTTTCTGTAGTTGATAATACTCTCGTTTTTGTGTTACTCTGTACCGCTCTATGAGTAACTCGTCGGACATTGTCATGAGACATTCTAGGTAATTGAAAAATGAACTGTTGTTCCTCCAATTCTCCAAGGTCCGTCCCACCCAGCGCTCATTGGTCGCCCTCCCAGTTTCTAAGGTCTCATCCGGGGTCGGATCCTGGTGTCCGGTCACCCGGGTCTATTTTAATCAGAATAACAGCCATCATGTCTTAGACGAATGTCAGTATTTACGTTGGACAATGATAGGCGGATTTCCATGGCGTTTGCAATCGGCGTTGGTCGCTACGTCAACCGGAGTGCCTGCTGCGTCTTGCGAGCCATGCCCGTTGTTAGTACTTTCAGTACTATACGGCAACACCGCGTCAACACTGCGTCCTACTACTCTACACACGGCGGTCGCGCTACGTAAATTTTGAACATTTAAGCCAAGATTACGTAGCGGGACGCGTCCGGAGACTTGGAGACCGAGCCACGCTCCACTGCGTCAGCGCTACGCTTCGTGGCGTTCCCTTCCCGCTTGCGCTGCCATTTTTTCCGCCTCGGCGACTCCCTTGCGTAGCTCCCTCCGGTGTGGACGGGAGTATAAAGAACTTACCTCCTGTTAGCGTGGCGTACATGCCATTGCGGCCTACAATGTGTACTCATATGGATGTGCATGCTCACAGTTTTCCTTCATATAACAGTCGATCTTTGCCTCTGCTTCGCTACTTTCATTCTATATTGAAATGCGCACTAATTTGACCAAAATCATTCGAGAATACATGATGAGCTTCACTTTAGGTAAATTTTTTGAGGGTGCGACCGCTTTTTTTTTTCAGGCATCATTGCAAGGGCTGCCGCCGTTGCGTATGTTCCGATTATCCGTTGGATTATTGAGCGTGAATAGGGTATAAATAGTTTCACTGAAGAAAAAAAAACACAACCAAAACGAGCAGTAACGGTAGGTGAATAGCAACTGGTATTGTTCTAAGACATAACTTGAGAGGAGACCTGCCCGAAAAAATTCATAGCTAGTTATGATTCACCACTGAAACTAACGAAGTTACTTAAAACCATACCTCTCTCCCCAGGGCACATCCATCAACAATTACATATATTAATCAAAATATATGATGATTGAAATTCGTGTTTTGAGTGTGACATTGGAAAAAAAACACCCTACATTGCGCAATGCGGAGAGGGCGTCTGTACCCGATGGCTGTTTAGTTTGAACAGGCGAGTCGCCCCCAGTGTCTCGCCTGGTTGCGGCGATCACAGTGTTTCTTTCTTCTCTTTCTTCTTCTTATTTTCCATAAGTCACATTCAAATAATTATAAGTCATTCCATCTGTCGCTTTCAGTTGTGGTATTAGCATTCAACAGAATAGCTTATTAATCATTGACCAATTTCACATTCATCAGGACTGATTATGGACCCATGTCTACCAAAGGAGTATCCGTTTTGGGTGGAAAGGTGACTAAATTTTTTTCCTAATTTATCAAATTAGACGCAATACTCAACTTCCATTGACCCATTTTCTCAGGACTCATGTTGGACCGTTTCCATGGAATCCAACAAACTTGAATGTTAGCAATGAATGAAGCGAATTGTACCACATTGAATGACCCCCAGTGACTCGAGTCGATGTTAACATTTTGGGGGACTAAAGTAGACCATACCCACCCATGACGCTTCATGAAAATCGAACAAACTTTTGATAACTATCACTAGACAACCAACTGATGGCCTTATTGACCGCACAGTCCCTATGTAGAAGTGGAGAGTGAAGGTAAGCCATACCCCACCAGAGTATTTTCTCAGTTGTAAATGTATTGATAGGTTTCCACCAATACCTGCATTACACACATTACTGGTTACTTGTTTGCACCTGGGCCTACACTCTGTCCTTTTTTTTCTTTTTTTTTCTTCATAATGTCACTTCATTTGGATAGTTGTGATATTCAATTAGCATATTTCCATAACCACTGTAACTACTACAGCTTCTCAACATCAAATACGCAACAATAAAGCCATGTCATTCGTATTCTGTGCATCGTGTTTTTGTGTTAATTTTATGACTCTATGTACACCAAGTACAATATGGCTCCCCTATCGTAATATTAACTACACCGTCTATTTCACCCCCTATCCTCCTCTACCCCTGCTGAATAGCCACATAATGCAGGCTAATCTTAACCAATCGGCTTTAAAGCCTGTTTCATTCAAGTCTAATAATGAAACTCAGAACACTCCATGTAATCTTTTTCTGGGTCGCACTCATTGTTTTTACAGATTCATGGTAGCAGGCCCTGGGGTAAATATACAAATTGAAATAACCAATCTCCTCCTTAGGATTTCCCACAGGATGGTGGGGGAATATATAATGGTTAGGCGAGTTAAAAACTAGGTAGACTGATTCCTATATGACAGTGCGGATTATTACCCGTGCCCTTAAAAAAAAAAATTCTGCTGCTTAATTTTCCTGCAACAACTACGTACGACCGTACTGC
>JAODTK010001371.1:0-11762 GCA_026419785.1 Sclerodactyla briareus | reverse complement strand
GCAAGAAAGATGTACTAACATTTCTGTAATTCATGCAAGTGTTGTTTCCCGAAAGGTATATGGTGCCACGGCAAACTGTACTGAATGTCGGAGTTCGGCTCACACCAATTGTGTCAGGGATGGAAATATCTGAAGACTATTTCACTACATTAACTTTGAACACGTTCTTTTCACAAGTTCAACAATTACACACGAATTGACAAATTTCGAATTTGCCACATATTATTTATCTAAAAAAATAACGCTTTGAAATAGGTTAATGTTCCACACTAACCATGGTGTGTGCAGCTATGCGTCTGATGGTCATGTACCCGGACCCCGGAGTTCAGCTAAATCCTCATGACCGATGGGAAACTGTCGATGTTATGTCCACCCTCTACCCCGATAAGGCCCCCTATCTTACCATCTTCAAAGGCGGTCACAATGCCGTGTGTGCAAAATTGTGGAGAAAGGTTACAGAGGAGCATTCGCGAATGGGCGATAACCTGGCACTTCTCTGCCTGAATCTAAAACGTTCGGTGAATTCTATTGCACCAAACCAGGTGTTAACAGATGAGTTGACTTATAAGGGCACTATATGAAGCATTCGGGCGCTGAGTGAGAGATCTGGGCCAATCTGTGCGCCTTTGCATCGATTCTGTACGTTATTTACCTCTCCATCGTTTTCAGTCGCTTCCCACTAGATTTATTCACTGACAAAAGGAAATAGGGAGCAATCTTTCGCTGCTCCTAAGCCTGTGGGCGAGAGGGGGGCGAGGCAACGATTATACCGGTCCAGACCTAATCAATATCAAATAGCCACTTGGACAATTCACAGATTCATGCAGAGTAAACGACACTTTTCGCATGTTGCTTACCGATATGACGATGTGCCTCATATATATGGGAGGACAAACTGCAGTCTTTGTGATACAATAGTTATATTGGGAGAAGAAAGCTTGGTATCATAGGTCCCAAATTCCATTTCACCACGATGTTCTATGTCGAGTTATTGCGCCTTCAAAGTTTGGTCCATTAGCAAAAGAAAAAGTGGGATAATCCCAATGCGCCCAATAACGCATGACGTCACACTTGAACAACCGTGAGGTACGTATGTATTTCGGTGTTTCATTTTGGTTAATAAGTTAACTTCTGCAGAAGTTGGTGTCTTCTCTCATGCCTAGGTCACATTGCTCTACGGCGGAGTACGGCTGCCGTCGTAGACCCAAAACGCGGAATAACTGAGGCCGGAAGCGTTGTTCTACGGTAACCGCAGGGTCGCCCTCGGCATAGGACTCTCTCCCCATGCCCGTTGCAGTAGCCTGGAAATGCTAATCGAGTTAAATTCTAACCGGCGGATGTGCGGCCGAACGAAAAACACGCCGTACATGCCGTAGAACGGTTCTACTGTGACGTCCGGTGGGCGACGGCGCGGGGCCTCACGCTGGCCTTAGTTTTTTGTAGCTTTTCGGACCCTCAACAAAAGCTACGGCAGCGGGAGGAAGACACGGAGGCGCCCCTACGCCACCGTACGACGTTGTAGGGTCTCGATACGGAGACCCCTACGGTATGCTGATAACTAACGGCCTCCATCGCCCTCCCTTACGACCAGCGTACGCATACGTGGATCACTCGCTGAGTATTTTCCAATACCAATACCATTTTCAAAAATATCATAATACAAAAATAAATGGCGCTGGGTGTTCCACAACGATGAGGCAAGGCTACCGACGCATGAAGTGAGGCGAGTACGACGAGAACGCGAGACTATTTGATTAGCTGCCCTAAGTAGCGACCGAGGCAGGTCTACACAAAGCAATGTGGGTGAAACCCGGGTTATCGCGGCGGAGTTGTGAAAGGCGGGGATCACGACACCTGATCAGCGATGCAGGAGCTCATGTTGGAAACTCGCGGTGACTACAATTAACACGATGTGGGCGTGCCGACAACTCGCCCAATGGGCCCACCCATATGATGGGAAATCACGAGTGATATGGTATCACATCTAGTGTTGCCAAATCTGACCAGTACCGGGCACCTACGAGGCGTGCACTGATCGGGCTGAGGGCTGCTAGTATATAGGATTGTGGGTGAGGAAGCCAAAGTAAGGCTCATAAGGAACATGTCCGTATTGGATCGTGGTATGGAGCACCAGCGACGATAAGTCGCCCCCTTTTCTCTACTAAGTGCTTGTATCAAGGCAGGGGTGCAGCCAGTTCCCACCGCTCCGGGCCCGCACTTTACGAATCCCCCGGAAGGACGATGGATCAAAACTCCAGGGCCCAATCACTATTTCGGAACCTGCAGAGGAAGATAAGATATCCCGAAGACCCAGTAACCCGAAACTGTTCCACATGCTTTGCAGCTGAACCACGCATTGAGTGAAGTTTTCTTTACTTTTCTGCACCTTTTCAACCTTTTCATCCGTATTTTTGTGAGCGCTCCAACGACCCCCCCTCCATGATCGAACACCGTTCAACTTCGTGTCCTTTGGGCTATTGCAACCATAACACAAGCGCAAAACTGTGCACCATGACGGCATATTATCGTATTTTTTGGCAAACTCCTTAATTGGGACTGAGCGACCGACCCGGGCTGCTCTTTTTTTTGTAACTGAATACACGAAATACTATGCTATAATACTATTTCCAACTTGTAATTTTGGATCAAGTCAGTCGAAGTTTTGGAATGGCTTTGTTTGAAACACCACTTTTCAATCTTCACTACCCCCGCTTCCAAATTACATTTTCATCACCCGCATTCCAATTGATGTAAACTTCGAACAAATGGCTGATTGTTCGCTGACATAAACTCAATCTGACCAACAAGCATTCATGTGAATTCGAAGACCATCACACCTTCAACGACGAATCAATGGGAAAGGTGTACATTATATCCACCCCCTTAAGGCCTATGGAGACCTCTATAACTTTGTGTGGAACGTCGGATCGAGCGAGTTCGAAGGATTGTTGGGGAGTGGGCATTTAATGTTCTGCCGTTCTGATCCGTTCTAACCAGCTGTAGGACATAACTTCACTAGAAATCAGACGGAGATTTCCCAACAGTGTTATTATGCATGCAATTGTGTTTCTGATTGAACAGTATTCTTTTCTTTCTTTCACATTCTTTGTTTTTGAGAGCATTATGATATGCCGAGTGTATACCTGCTTACGTGTTGGAGCTGGAAGTGCAACCGTACATGCACACAGGATAGGATCTATGCACGGTTAGTTGCTTGGTCGTACACTACGTCACTACTGGGGAAATATGTTGAAGATCTGTGCAATAATGGCGCTGTGCACCAGTACCGCTGTGTTATACTAGGCAACCAGGGCCGTATTTTTTAAATTCACGGACAATGATACTGATTCTTTTACGTCCATTGAAACACTCCGTTGGAAGGTCTGAAAAATATCTAGAAAAGCAAGGAACTTGACATACCTCTTGCCTGGATTTCCCTTTATGTCTATAACTTCAGTGATAACATGTTCTGGCATATAAAATGAGGTTTGACACAAATATAAAGCCCGACACATGCGGAAAAGAAAACGAAAATCGCGTGCGCAGATGTAGGCATACCCGCTGCAATGAACTCTGGTAACATTTTCGAGGAATGAAGTCGGCTTCGATTCATTCAAAAAACACCGTCTGAGGGTTTATCACCATGATAGTTTTAACCGTCTGGCAGATGTGACGAACTCGAAGTCCTCTGGGTATGCGTTGCACATGCGCTTGATGACGTCAATCTGATCTAGTACGTGTGTGACGGAATCCTTGTACTGTGAGCCACATGACGTATATGCCGCCCAAAACTGGAAGAGATGAGAGGGAAATCACAACCTTGAAGTTTCTTTTCATGTCAATTTCAAACTATCGTTCTTTTTCCTTCACATACCGTCAAAAAGATCATGACACGTAGGCATAGCCTCATCAAACCATCTGTCCTGTTTTCGAAGTTAGTCATTAAGATTATTTCGTTGTATTCCAGCTTTGGGGGCCTATTCTTAAACGTAATTAAACTGGGTCATATTATATGTTGGGAAGATTGAAGAGGACTGAAATCAGTTTCAACACTGACACTCCTTCAATCCGCAAAAGAAATTTAGATAGTTGAAGTTGTATGAGTGTACGTGGCCTGTATCGTATGTGTGCTTGTGTGTGCTTGTGTGTGCTTGTGTGTGTACACGTGTGTGCCAGTGTGTGTGCATGTGGTATCACGCGTACCGAGTGGGTCAAACTAATGTCATGGTCAAATTATTAGATATGTGCTAGTCCCATTGATATACGATGTTTAATCTTTGACTGGTTTAATACCCTCAGATGCACCTGGTGTGCGCATTGGAATACAAGACGCTTTTTTGGGGAAGAGAGCCATGGTCGAGGAGGGCTTGTCTAGTATGGGCCGCTTCATATCTCAAAGGGCTGAAGGCACTCGTGATCGGAGCATCTATATATGTTCATTTTCCTCACACTTCCAATGCAGTCCCCAATATCTGAATATGGATGGTAATTTAAGAACATTGTGCACATCATGGTGTGGAACATTTTTGACGCGAAAGCCGTGATATCACCCCAGGTCCCTAGGGTGAGCTAGGGTTAAAATGGTTGGAAGCTAGTTTCATCGGCAAAACCTTGAAAACAAAATGTCAGACGAGTTCGGAGATACGCATTGTGAATCTCTCGTTGACTGGCATCTGTTTGATCTTTTACTTCAATTTTACTCCGATGGTATTTTTGTGCCGGTTACGCTAGGTTTCAAAACCATTTTTCGAATCTCAAGTATCTTCACACTGAAAACAAAACAAACTATAATCAATGACGGTATGTCTCTGAGATCTTTGGTAGAGGAGGACGCATACGTATCAAAGACGCATACGTTCAGCGACGGGAGTGACGTGATTCGTCTGCGGAGTCTTAAACTCGTTCATTAGTACTCGTTTTTTGAACTGTTGATGGGATGACCCAAGCCCGTACATCCTTACGCGCCTTAATCAAAGGTACTGATCGGGCGAGCAACTCGACGCAGTATTGTGTCTTGCTTATTAAGAGCAAAAAGAATCTGCACTCAGCAGGTACGCGCCAACGTGTGTGCCAAATGAGTATGGGTCGGCAAATATGGAGAGGTAAAACCCTATCGTTCATGCCGTTGGGTCACGCACGGTCATTCCATGTCGTGCGGAAGGACTGACCTAAAAGCCGAGCAGCACGAATCTGAAACTCTTATACAACTAATTTATTGAACGGATTGAATAGTTTATTATTATATTATTATTATTATTATTAGTACATATACTCGGTATTTACATGCGCATAGTCTGGAAGTTCAAGTGAGCTTTGCAAAACTCCAGAAGTGAATTATGGGCATGATTAACTGAGATGAGTAATTATTCAGTTATTTCATTCGATCCAATTAAATTGACGTTTTAAACGGACTCGATGTTATATTCTCTAACTTCATGTCAATTTTCGGTAGGATCGAAACTCTTTGAAATAAAGGGATTCGAACTATTTGAAGAATCATCCACGTTCATTCGACAGGCCGGCAATGAGATCGAAAAAACACGTTTACCGGCTTGGAAACATATAAGTTGTGAAATTCATTTCGAAGGGAAAGGTAGCGTGCGTCCATCATTCATTGATCTGTGGTGCCGTGAATACATGGGACTCGATCCGAAATGTCGGTACTAAGCGATTGCTTCGTCCGTCTACCTTATTATTTATTATATCAGTGAGCCCTCTTCACTTAAGCAGTAATTTACATAACTTATTGGAGGGCATTTTTTCACAGCCTATGTCTATTCGACCCCGCATCTTTCACAAATATTTCCCATACCCTCATGCCCCAGCAGTCCGTCAGTCGGAGGCTCAACATCGCCCTGCATACACAGGACACCATTACAGTCATCGTTAATTTACTAACCTGAGCACCAACTTTGCTCTCTCAAACGCGGTATATCCCACCCGCGTATAGGTACTACTTCATATTACCAGTAGTATGGGACATACTAGATCAATATATCTATATCTTTCAGGTCGGTTGTCGGGTTTTCCTTCAAGAACCATGGCAGGTCGATTGTTGTCGTGAGGACATAACGGAGTCGAATGATTACGAAGGTGATAGTCTTTAAGATGGTACATACGCTGGAATACAGAATCTGTCATTTGTATGGTATTTATATTTTAATCGACAAGACATGATTGTCGCTCTGACAGGGAAATATCGTTATCACTCTACCGCGCGAGGAACAACAATGACTGCGAAGCCTGAGATCCTCTCGTCTGAATGAGTGTCGCTTGAGGCCTACCATGCCTACAAGGCCCAAACACTGTGAATGTGGTCACCACCTGCTAACACCCCGCCCATTGCCATTCACAACTGAAACACGGCTCCATTGCACGCGAGCCTTAGCGCATAACGAACAAGTTACACCAAGTATGACACAAACCCTCCTCCATTTTTAAGCTAACAACCAACACATCAGGGCATCCTTCAGAATCCCATACCCGGACTCAAGGCGGCTCATCGAAGTTAGCGGACATTTTTAACATACAGCCACTGGATAATCTCACCATCTCACCCCCCAAAAAACCAATAGGCAGGGGATCATTCGATTTTTTAAATACAAGCCAGACTGATTCAACTGGCACAATCGCTGCACTCAGTGCACCTGCTGATGCGTAACTTCCGGATAAAAGCAGAATCGATCCACATCGGATACTAAACTGCCAAGCTGGGCACCACAGGGTCCATATCTTTTCAAAAGAACACTGCCGGACGTCATACAAGAAAGGTGTAAAGATGTTGTGTCAGCCTCTTGGTGGCTTTTTCCCTCTTCCCTCGCAGAGAACTATAATTGAATCACATCTGAATGGAGGCTATGGAAAACCGCGTAGCGAACCTACATCACGTGGTTCTCTATATACATGATAATAAGGCTCCCAAAGTTCTTGATAAAACTCGGTCTATAGCATATTGGGTCTCCCTGCATTACCGGTGGACAGTATCGTTGCGCGCCTGTACACGCAAATCGCAAGTTTATGCTTCGCTGGGTACTATGCAAGCTGATCACTACACACAGACATAACGATACTTCCATTCCACGAAAAATGCGAGAATCCCCATCCGCAATGATAGCTGAGAACTAAACTTCGGCCCGAATAACCGATATCGTGTTCTGCGAAGCAGGTGAATTGTATTTGGAGTCAGAATAGAGGGAAGGCGTCGGTACCCTGCGGACTCGAGGCCTGATTGACTTGTAGCAACTCTAGGACGCTAGCGTCCGACACAGTTGCTTTGCCTGATAAGTGCCAATTGTTCATACCACAATTTTAATTTCGCGAACAATGACACTAGATCACTTTCCATGCCCCAGACCACCTCATTTGTCTTGAGCGTAAAAAAAAAAACGATGGAGCGACCCTATGAGCTTTTAATAACGGAGCGGCAACCGAGTCAATGACCGGCAAGTGAGAGATTCCATCGCGCTAGGGACTTAGAAACTGCGATGGGGACACGGAAATTGGCTCTTAGTTTCTCCTTTCTCTAATTCTCGCTCGTTTCTCCCCCTCCCCAACCCTTTTTCCGACGGGGGAAAAAATGCCGGACGACCATCACCTGGATTGGGGGGGTGTGACCCACCCCACTCACTCATTCTGCTAACGAGTAGGCTATAGGCTGCATGTTCATCATATTTGTCATTGCCAAAATCCAATGGTTGAAAGACCTATCTACACACTGGGGTCTGGGGGAAAAGTTTATGTGAACATTTTTTTGCAATCATTTAAAAATGGAATTTAGGATATTTAAAAATTTTTACAGCTTTAATATTCGTCGAAATATTGAATCAGTGTACCTCTGCATTTTAATATTGTCTTCCAGAACGGCGGATCGCAATTCTTTCTGAATTCAAAAAAGTTATCTGAATTTATGATAATAATAAAATAATAAAAATAATATTTATACCAGCGCCTTTTCATTCAAGAAGATACAAACGCTGAGATAATTCTAATTTGATATCTGGAATGATTGCAAATATCTGTGCACTGTGCAGTGAAGGGAGGGGGAAAATGTCTTCCATACGTTTTTATTGCTAACAATACACCCTGCAGCCATCTGCTTGTAACTGCAATAGGGTTTAACGCGCGGAGATCCAGGGAGCCTCCCGACGGAGCGCAAATACCGATCTATTGTATACTATAGGCAATTCCGGTGTGCTGCACCGATTTAGGCAAATATTTTCACAGTCCGTATGTCCAAACAGTATTCACACCCTCTAACTACTTTATCAATAGTTATATGACCTGCAAACATCAGCGGACGGTTTTGTTTTGTTGATTGTTTTAATTTATTCACTCCGCCGACCTGATGGCTGGCTTCATCATCATCCTCGATCGTTTTGTAACTGCTATTACGAACGACTAAAGATAAAGATTCACCTAGCGATTGTTGGCTTCAACGAGCGAGGGCATGTTTGTAGCAAAGCATTCGCGTTATATTGCCAGTAAATCGCCATACGGGGGCAAACCACATATAGCTGTCTCATTGACCTACACCTACAACTGACTACGTTTCCACCAGCTGGCTGAACCCAACAGAATAATTTCCAGGTATGAGCCAACCACCAATTTAAAGCTAACATTCATACCTGTCATGGCACATTCAATTTACCATACTCTCACTGTTTTAGATTTTTCACCAGGGTGCTGTATGTTTTTTAGGTGATTTCCGATCGGGGCTGCCATTCGGAAAATCAAATTTCCAGCATCCAAGTGTCAATTCAGATACTGGCCAAAAAATGTGCCCCAAATAGTGAAAATGGCATATGTGGTATCTGGATATGGCTATCCTGGCAAAACTGGACCATGCAGGATCGGGAAATGCTCTACAGTGCGCTCCAATGTAAATTGGGGACTATTTTTTTGGAGGGGTCAACTTAGGGCTGAAGGATGAACACCAGTCTATGTGGCATGCTGCCCCCATGCATGTTCAGAAGCATCGGTCTTGGTTGACCTGCTGTCGTGCTCAGTACAATTGAGTCCCCGACGTGTGGAATGAGAGGGCGAAGGAAAAACAGAACTTGAACCGTCGAAGAAAATATGCTGAACAATTTAAAGAATTTTGAACAATTTATTATCGAACAGTGTTGTTGGAAATGAACGATTTCTCACGTAATAAAAGCAGGCTTCCCCCGTACATAGATTCTAGATTATTCAATGTATTCCCACCTTTAATGGATTTGGGGGGCAAGTTCAACTATATCTTCTTGCTTCTCCCGTATTCCCATTCCCGTTTTTTTCTTGAGCTTTCCATTTGACCGCCGGACTGTGATGTCAGTTTTTAACTCCCCTCGAGGAAATAACATTGAAAAAAGTAGCACACCACGTCACCACTTTACACCTGATGTACATCCGCCAGTGTTCCCCTTCAAAAAAAAATAGACCCCATAATGTTTTCGCTTATTGGCCAATGGGGATTTTAGCCTCCTTAGCTGGAGCCATTCTGCCTTATTCGGGAGACGAGAAGACATTCGTCGTGCCAATTTGTATACATTACATGAATCTGGCAGCAATTTGAGGTATGTTCTACCCGAAATATACCGTCTATTATGTTGTCAAAATGAAAATTACTGGACTGACAAAACTGGGGGGGGGGGGGGAGTTTGTTACAGGCCATCCCTCCTACTCAAAAGTGGGGGGGGCTACATCCCCCGCGATTACGCAGTGGTATGTAGTCAGTTTACCATCCACCTTATATATTGTTGATGGTTGCCAAGCAAAGATTGCTATGGTAACGATAGTGGTGGTTAGAACTCCACTGAGGGGTACCTTGGGGGTGGCCCATGGGTGTCGGCGTTGGGTCAGCAATGAGGTGCACAAATCGCAAATGTGTCCGTTTTTGGTGTGGGTGTTGCGTGGTGTGTGTGTGTGCGTTGGCGGGTCCGTCGGATTTTTGATGGTTTTTCGCACATATCTCACCCCCCTCGAGTGGCAAACATGGTCAAATTTTGCCATACATCCCAAATAGTCACAAACACACGTACCCTCCAAAATGGACACTTCATGAAAATCCAGCAAAGTTGGAATTAAATTGAATAATCTAGAATTATGTAAGGGAAAGCCTGCTTTTTGACGTCTCATAAAGTTAGGTAAAGGTCACCTTACTTTTCCCACTCAACCACTGCCTCCCACCCCCTCCCACTCATCGTTGGCCGGAAGAAACCCCGAGAGAAATGTAGCCTAATGATTATGAACATTTGAAAATATTTGGAGAATGACTCGCTAAAAATTTTCGCTGCTCTATTCACATCCCGGAATTGAATATTCTCCCAGCCGATCTGAAGTGTCTGATAAACCTCGAAAGACTTAAATTTCACTAACTTCATGGAAGACTGACCAAGAAAGCTCCCACCAGAATCTAGACCATCTGCTCAAACTGATCATTATATGTACCAATGCATTGTTTAGACAGCTACCCAAGCGATTTCTTGAGTAAATTTTCTGAAGGTATGAACTTCTGAAGACTGATTTTTCATGGAGGCCGATGAGATATGCACTCCGGGGCCAGGGGAGCTCTATCGTTATGATTATATATTATTATTATTATTTATTAAACAAACGGGAGCGCCACTGCACTCTTATGATGTTCAGGGGCGTCGGAGCGTTCGAAAAGTAGGGGGGGGGGACAACGAACGAAAATGACATATAAGCAGGAGCGCCACCAGCGGTTGGCGCGGAGCATACAAAGAAAATTTCGATTTTTTCATACCCTCCAGATCGACGGAAAGGCACTGCCAGGCTCAATAGCACCATCCACATGGTGATTTGAGTTAAAAAGACAGGACAAAAAAGTGGCATTGGCATACTAAGAAGGTGGTTTCCGAGTATCGCACATGGTATTTTTATTACATTTTCACTCTGGTTGGGTTGAGTGGATTCCAGGGTCTACGAACGGCTCTGGTGGGATCGGGGAAAAGCCATAGGAGTACGGATCACTCCGATTGAGACCAGAAAATTGCTACCAAAATTGTACAAGTTCAGTCATTGGCAACTACCGAAAAAAAAAATTGCATGTTTTCCGGGCATTTTATCGGAAAACCGTCTGCAAAAAAAAATTCAGAACATTCTTTCACTTTGCTTTTTTCCTTCCCAAATTTTACACGGAAATTTTCGCCCGAATTTTTCATCTCAGAAAAATTGGGGGGGGGGGGAGTCTGCCCAAGGCTTCGAAATTAATCGAGTGAACGAAAGGATTAGAAGCATTACATCGCTTATTTTAGTAGCCTACAACGCCTGGAGGAAAAGCGCATTGCGCGCGAAACACTTCGAAGAACATGGGTTAATCCTGCCACTTCGGCCCTAGTCGGGTCCCGATCTTTACCTGGGGTCCGCCACATGGAATTAGTGGACCAGACCCGATTATTGTTTGGTTAGACAAAATTGAATCAGTTTAGAGTGATACAAGATCGGGCCATGCTGCTATAATTTTATTACGGATCACGAAAAAGTGGGGGGGGGGGACAAAAGATATGATAACCCCCCCACTTCAAGTGGGGGGGCATGTCCCCCCCCCGTCCCCCACCTGTTGACGCCCATGATGATGTTTATAGGGTGGTAATCTAACTATTCGATTATCATTACACCGGTGCTTCCATTATGGTTTCTGATGCGCTTATTGAGGGCTGGAGAGGTCAGAATGAACTTGTCGGTTGAGGATCGATGTAGCCTACTATCTAACCTTTCATTCATCGCCAAATCTACGCAGTCAGTCAAAGCGAGTGTTTAAC
>JAODTK010001370.1:0-15884 GCA_026419785.1 Sclerodactyla briareus | reverse complement strand
ATCGCACCGCGGTTCGTTGTATGCGGGCTTTGATTCGCTAGCTGGGTGCAGGTACGATCCCTTGGCTGTGTGCTTAGCTGGTGTGTGTGTTTGGTAAAAAAGGGAGCGGATCGCCATGTACAGCTTTATTAATGCTACGATCCATTCATAGCAACCACTCGCTTATCAAAAAAATTGGCACCAAAAGTCGCAGGGACAGGAAAAGGGGCGAAGAAGGCCGCCAAATCGAAGGCACCCCGTGCGCCAGGCGACAAGAAGGGGAAGGACCAGGCGCGAGGACCTACAGCATCTACATCTACAGGTGATGAAGCAGGTTCCAACCCCGGACACCGGTAATCTCGAGGCCCGCGCCATGTCGATCATGAACGCTTCGTGAACGACATCTTAGAGCGCATCGCCGCCGAGACATCCCGGCTGGCCACTCACTACAATAAGAAGTCGACCATCACCAGTCGCGAGGTGCAGGACCGAGTTCCGACTCCTGGGCCTCACAGGAGAGCTCCGCCAAGCGCCGTGTCTCCGAGCGGGGCAACCAAGGCCCGTTGACCACAGTACACCACCTCCAAAATAGACGGGAATCCCTCGCCATCCGTGTAGGCAGACCGTGGCCTCCGCGGAGGAGAGAAGAAAGAAACCACACAAACGGCCTCTTTTGAGGGGCCCCTAAAATCCCCAGAGAGAGTTGCACCCCTGCTTCTCCTAAAACAAGCATTTGTCTCCGTGTCTACTTATTCGACATAAGTATTTAAACATAACTTGTTTATTGATTGCAAGTAGTAGTTCAGAAGGCCTGCGTGGCATGCGGCCCACTGCGCTAGGCTATATTATACTATCTTAGAATTAGCACGGACCCAGATGTATGATAATTGGAGGTCAATCACCTAACGAGGAGCAAATATTCAGCTTTTGCATTTCCCCCCTGAACTTGTACTTCTCAACACCATTAAAAAGACACAGACTTTTTGTCAGCATCGGTTATCGGATCAAATTCTTGCACATGCCACAGTTTGCATCAGTTCACGTTGGATAGTTATGAGAATGGAATACTGAATGTCGCGGTTCATATTCAGCCTGATGAATATTGATACATTTCTTAACATTTCCACTACACTGCGTGCTTGTAACGCATTGCCAATACGGTTTTGTCCGCACTCTGACCGTACTCCGATCGAGAGAGTCGCAGTATCCCAAATCCAGGTTTCCCAAATAACTCTCGACAGGAGCAACGCAAGGATTTTCCACCAAGGTTTTCAATGAATATATAGGGACTTTGATGGCGCGCGTAACCAATCCACAATGGCGCGGTTGCGCGTACGTACGGGCGCCAAAACTTTTGTGTAGGCTTGGAAATGCCATTCATTTGTTGAAACGCGGTTCTATTCATACATACAGGGGACAGTTTTTCCGACTGCTTTGTGTAAGCACGATGGAGCTTATAACGAGGGCCTTAACAGTTTTTCCGCTTTCAGACAGTGTGTATTATTCCGGGGTTTGTTACCGTTCAACCGCGCCGTATTTTTCCGCGCCTGTTGTTTTTCTTTTTTCTTCTTTTTTTTTCCCTTTTTCTTTAGGTTGCCCGTTTTCTCTCCGGGGGTGTTGGGTTGGTGGGGTTTTACTTCCTTTTGCCGCTCGGTTCAGTTGTTGTAAACGGCGGCCGTCGATTATGACGGTTTGCTGCAATGGTGGAAGGGGCGCAGAAACAAAGTAGTCTGTACATCTATTTAAAAACGTGGGTATATTTGCATTCCCCTAATTATTTATACCTCCTATCATACTTGTTTTATTATTCGCTAACCCACCTTCCGAATTCGGAACAGCATTGTGCGCTCACTGCCCGCCCCTACATTTCAGAATGATGTATTGTTGTTATTAGCGCTCCAAGTGAGGCCGGGGACACCACTCTAATTTATTCCGCCATATTCATCCTAAGTCGATTAAATAAGTTTAATATTCCATATTATATATAATAAAATTAAACAAACAATAAACACGGGCACAGATTGCTTTTTGAGGGGGGGGACATGGGTTTTTGAGGGCAAAAACTCTCTGGGAAGATTTTTTGATTGGCCCTAAAAAGGACAGGGCCCGGTTCCCGTTTTCTGTTTTTTCCCTTGGGGGAAGGCGTGGACACATTGGTGGCGTTTCTTAGCCTGGCCGAAATACCGTAGGAGGCGTGCGCCCCTGGGTCGCTTCAAGAAGCGGAAAACGACCGTCCATGGCGGTGGTTGGACCGGGGCTTCCTCTTGGGGCGTGCTCGCAGTAGGTGTGACGGGCGCCTACCCCAGCGGCGGATTGGGACGTTCTCGAGGAAAAAAACCCCTTTCAGGCCACGCCCCCTCGGTCTTCCTCGTTTTAGAATCAGGGCCAGGAGAAACGCTTGGAACACCGCTCGTCGCCGGGCCAGGGGACGGGAAGGATAAGGCGGGCTTGGTGATTTTCCCTGGATTGTTAATTCCCTCAGCCACCTTTGCGATTGGGGGGGACACGCTTGGGGCGGGGGCCTCCCTTTCCAAGTCTCTTTCCTCCTTTGCCTCGGCCAGTCATGATGAATTAGCTATTCGTGTTTGTTTTGATACAAACCGAATAATATGACTCGGCCCTATACCCTCAACACGTTAGCTCAAAGTTTCCGAAACCCTGCAGACTGTCGGCAGCTGAGTACAAAACCGCGAGCGCTAAGCGTCGAACTTTGAACCTTTACCCCGCAGACGACGACCAATCAGGCAGACGCGCTGGACCCAGCCATTGCCGGGAGCGCAACACAAGGTCGCGGGGCGGCGGCGGGCCGGAATTCGTTTGAAAGGACTCTTAATATAGTAGGTCGCCCTTCACACAGTCGAGCCATATCATAACTGGTTCGATTAATCGTTGTACAACAAGTATTGCAAAACCCGAAATGGCACGTAACCAAGCAGACCGCTCGTAAGTCTATACGCGGTGGCAAAGCGCCCCGAAAGCAGCTGGCTTACAATGCCTCCAGTAAGAGCGGCCCCAGCCACCGTAGGGTTGAAGAAGCCTCATCGCTACAAGCCAGGCACCGTCGCCCTCCGTGAGATCCTGCGTTACCAAAGAGCAACCGAGGCTGCTCTCCGAAAGCTTCCCCTCCAAGCGCCTGGGTTCAGGGAGATCGCCCAGGACTTCAGGACCGAGCGTCCGTTCCAGAGCTCTGGCACAGTCATTGTGGCCCTCCAGGAAGCACCAGCCTAAGCCTACCCACCTCGTCGGGCGCTTCGAGGACACACCTGTGCGCCATCCCACTCCAAGCGTGTCACCATCATGCCCAAGGACATCAGCTCGCTCTCGCATCCGTGGCCGAACGCGCGGCTAAGTCTCCGGTTCGTCGTCCCGTCACATTTCGGACGTTCGAATCATCAGAAAACAGCTCTTATTAGGGCCATCTTAATCCCCAGGGAGAGTTGCACTCCCTTGCTCTTCCTCACACAGCCTCCTGTTTCGCGTTTTTTATCTACCTTAGTTTTCCCGTCTCCTGGGATTTTAAAAAACCCGAATTATTGATCAATAATGATTATTATTCTTAATTAGTTTTGTTGTTTTGTTATGACTCTGTTATGGCGCGGTATCCTCTCCCTTGGGGAGGGGGGCTGTGTGGCGATACGTGTTGGGCATACACAACGTGTGGCATCGCCCGTGCCCGAGTGAAATCCTGACGCATGAATAGTCCTGATCATCATAAATTTATTATTATATTCCATTATTACCAGCTCTAAACCTAGGGTTATGGTAACCCTAACCTAGCTGTTATAACCTAACCCCTAGTTACCCAAACCCTAGGGTTAAATTACCCTAACCTACGGTGTAAATAAAACCTAACCATAGGTTCAAACCCTAACCCTAGGGTTAAATGTAACCCTAACCCTAACCCTACGGTTAAATAACCCTAGCCCTACGGTTAAATAACCATAACCCTAGGGTTAGGGTTGGGCTATTCATTATTGTTTAAAACCCTAAGGTTAAATAACTCTAACCCTAGGGTTAGCCATAACCCTAGGGTTAGCCCGAACCCTAGGGTTAGGGCTAAAGGAGTCCAAAAAATGACTGAGAATGGCATACCTGACGTCGTGTTTCCTGCTCTCAGCCTGATGATATTTAGATACATTTCTTCTACATTTCATATCCCCTGCCTGCCTTGTACGCATTGCCCATAAACGTCTATCGCTCACGCGCTGACCGACTCCCGATCGATCAGTGCCGCAGTTCCAAATAACTCTTTCGCAGGAGACAACGCAAGGTCCCACGTTTATTTTCAATAGAATATATAATGGATTCGCGCGTACGAATCCACAATGCGCCGACTTGCGACGTACGTGCTCGGCCAACTAGTAGGCTGAGCCAATCCATGTTGACGCGGTTCTATTTCACATACAGACGTTTCCGACTGCTGTGTAGCAAACGAGTGTACTTTAAACGAGCCTACATTTTTCTCTTCCGCACAGCTTGTGTATTCCTGTGTACGTTCACTCGCCGTTATGTTTCGCCGTGTTTCTGTTTCTTCTTTTTTTCCTTTGTGGCTTTAGGGTTGCCCTTTGTTCGCTCCGGGATGGTACTTCTTGCCGCTCGTCAGTGTAACGCCGCGTCGATAGACGGTTCTGCAATGGGACGGCGCAGAAGTCTGTACATCTATTAAACGGGGTATAATTTTACTCCCCTAGACTTTAATGTATAGTTCCCTCTCTACCTAATAATTGTTGATATCGTCCCTCACCGTCCGATCGACGCAGCGCACTGCCCGCCCCTACATTCAGCATGATATGTTATCCGCTCCACTGGCGTGCCACGGATGACCACCTAATTAGTTCGGCCTTATTTACCTAAGCGATTATATCATATAATTAATAAATAGCAATAATAAACACGACACAGCTTGCTTGTCTGACTGTACTGGTTTATGCAAAACTCTTCTTGAGATTCATTTGATGGCCCTAAAAAGAGCCGTTGCTTTTGCCCTTCCGGACTAAGGCGTGACACATCGGGTGCCGTCCTAGCCTCCGAATCCGTAGGCGTGCGCACCCTGTCGCTCTCAGAGCGTAAACGACGTCCATGGCGGTGACGCTCTTCCTCTTGGCGTGCTCGCAGTAGGTGACCGGCCATCCGATGACGCCTATCTCGAGGAACCTTCAGCACCGCCCCTCGTCCTCCCTCGTAATCAGGCCAGACGATACTCTTGACACCTCCCGCCTCGTCGCGCCAGACGGGACGGATAGCGCGCTTGGTGATTCCCTGGATGTTTCCCTCGCACCTTGCGATGACGCTTGGCGCCCTCCCTTTCCAAGTCTCTTTCCTCCTTTGCCTCGTCGCGTCATGATGAATGATCTATTCCGTGTTGATATTGATACAACCGAATAATATGACCGGCCCTATCTACTCTCAACACGATTGCTAAAAGTTTCTCCCCGAACCCTGCCGACTGCGCAGCTGCGTACACCGCGAGCGCTTGTACGCGATCGATACTTTTGAACTCTTTAGCCCCTCAGACCTGATAATATCGGACCAACCTCCAGACGAACCAGCTCGACCTAGCACAATTGGCAGCGCAGCCACCAAAGGTCGCGGCGGCCGGATTCCGTTTGAAGGACGTCTTACTATACTCAGTACGTCGCCTTCCACACAGTCGAGCCCATATCATACTGTTTCGACTAATCGTCGTTACAAGCAAGTAGTATTTACTGTCTAAACCGAAATTGGGCAACAGTACCGAGCAGACCGCCTTAAAGTCTCTAAAACAACCGGTGTCGACAAGCGCGCCCCGAATAGCCACTGGTCTATAAGCCCGCCAGCAGACGCCCCAGCCACCGAGGGGTGAAGAAGCCTCATCTCTGCTACCAGGGCCAGCTGCGACCCGGTCCGCCACCCGGTGAGATACCGAACGTTACCAGAAGACGCACCGTGAGCCACCGCTCGACTACCACGAAATCGTACCCCTTCCATCGCCTGGTCAGGGAGATCGCCCAGGTCACTAATACAGAGCCGCGTGGCTCCCGTGTCCAGAGGACACTCATGTCCAGCTCATCGTCCCTCCAGGATGCCAGCGAAGCCTACCTCGTCGGGCTCTTCGAGGACATGAACCTGTGCGCCATCCCCTGCCAAGCTGTCACCATCAGCCCAGGACATCCGCTCGCTCGTCGCTCCGTGGCGAACGCGCCTATGTCTCCGGTTCGTCGTCCTTACACTTTCGGACGTTCGCTCATTCAGAAATCGGCCTTATTTACATGACCATTCATTACAATCCCCAGGGAGAGGTGACCTCTGCTTCTCCTCAACACCAATGCTCCTGTTTCATCATGTGTTTTTAATTTACCTTAGTTTCCTCTGATCTACAACTGGGATTTATTCCGAATTAGATTGATCAATATTTTTTTTTCATTAGTTATTATTTCAATTATGAGAGCTAAAAAATATAATCTCTTATGATATGTTGATATGTTATGACCTATTATAGATTCAATGGCCTGCGGGTATCCTCTTCCTTGGGGAGGGGGACTGTGGCGTATACGTTTGGCAATACACCATATCGTGTGCATCGCCACGTGCCGAAGTGAAACATCCGGAAGCATGAATGTCCCTAATATCATAAGAACTTATTTCTTTGAATGCATCAACTATAATATCAACCATAAAGACTCTATCCCCTACGGACGTTTGGTAACCCAACCCTAGTTTTAAATACCTAACCCTTAGGGTAACCCCTACCCTAGGTTTAAATTACCCTAACCCTACGGTTTAAATAACCCTAACCCTAGGGTACCCCTAATTCCTAAGGGTTAAAGGGCTTAACCCTCACAGCCGATCGGATGTAAATAACCCTAAACGCCTCGGTCAAATAACACCTAACCTACCAGGGTTATCATAACCCTAACCCCTAGATTAGGAGCTATTACATTATTTTTAAAACCCTAGGGTTAATAACTCTACCCCTGTGGACGTCTTATGCCCTAACGCCTAGGGTTAAGCCCTAACCCCATGGTTAGGAGTCGTAGGAGGTCGAGAAATCAAGCGACACGACTTATTCTGATAGCCCTAAAAAACTAGCATGCTCTGTACGCTCCATCCGCACGTATACCGCCCGCCCTCCGGGGTGCGCGCCCCCCCCCCCCCCCCCCGCTACCGCAGTCGTGGGATAATTCTCAGTAGAACCTCACCTGTCTAAATGGCCGGGCCCAAATATTGCGTTGCGAACGTACATCAGTCATTACCATTTGAGGGCGCATTGGGGATGGGGTAAAAACGTTTTAGAGCCAAGCGATGTCGGGTCACCGTTTTTCCTGTATTTTTACTTCGACTACCACATTGAATTGTGCCGTCTCCATATACCATTGGTGGTTCTCAGATCCCCACATAATACTAGTGCTCGAATAAACATTCAGGCACTCATACACTCATATGACCATAAATACGGGCATGTTCCCCGATCCCGCCATCTACTCCCCCCCGCCTGTCCGGAACTGGGTTATTATGTAGGGTGATCAATTTCTGCTTCCGTTGTTCGGGCCTTTACGAGAATGGGGGAGGAACCAGTCTCAATACGCGCTTCACATGTAAGGCAGCCCGGACATCTGCGATTTACCACTCCCCCCCCCCCCACCGCCCCCCGAAAAAGAAATCATATTAAAAAAGCGGTAGTACCCTTTTGCTTGCGTTCGAGTGGTGTGTGTGGGTTGGGGGGCGGGGACCCTTGCAACCGCTCTCCATGTTTTACACTCAGCCAACGCACAGCATAGCGCCACACGGTGCATCATGCTTCAGGAGGTCATCCCTCCGGCACACGGCGCTGCGCACAGTTTGGTTGCTACATAGAGCGCCCTGGCCCCTCCCCCTTGGAAAAATATACGCCATAATTGAAGACTTCTCGTGATATTAAATCCAAATGACGATAATAAATGGCAATAATCAGTATAAAACAGTGCTAATATAACACATCAAATTTGCTCGTCACACTAAAAAACGATGTTAACCGATGCTTGCAATTTGAGGATAGACGGTCGATGCAACATCCTCTTCCCGTGGGGATTCTTAGTGGCCTGTAAAACCGTCGTTTTTGAGATGCGACGGAGAGTCGCTGTGGTGTTCACTTGCCATTTACTTAGGCCTCTTCCGCGGACGATCTTCTTCGGGAGCAGGCCAGCCTGGGCGTTGGTGAGGACCCTCCCTTTGCGATGCTCGTCAAACTCCGCTGAGCAGCTTTCATTCAGTACTCCTCGTCGTTCCTGATGGCCAGCTGGAGATGACGGGGATGTCCTACACTCTTCTTGTTGTCCCTTGGGCGTGCTTGTGATTTGCTCATTCCATAACTCCCAGGATCTCGGCGGCCATGTACCCGAGGACGGCAGCCAGGTACCGGGTCCGCCTGCGCAGATCCTCTGGGCGTAGTATTCCGCGCCTCAGGAAGCGATGACACTCATCCCAACAGGGGACTGCCAGCTCCGTCCTCTGGTCCCGCGCTCTATGGACTTATCCTTCGCACGAGTAATCCTTTTAACCACTTTTCCGCGCCAGTCCATGTTTGATTAATGAGTGTTAATTGAACTCGCACGGTGAGAATCGAGAAATCGTGGGTCTGTTCGCTAGGTAACATAACCTCGTAATGGACACAAATCCGCGGTGTGCAGGCGAGGGAGCTTCGCTCTCACCGGGCAGCGACTGCAGCGGCGAAGGGTTCCAAATGTCACCCAGGAAGCCAATCAGCTCGTCACCGCGGTCTGTGTATGCGGGCTTTGATTCGCTAGCTGGGTGCAGGTAGTATCCCTTGGCTGTGTGCTTATCTCGTGTGCTTTTGGTATACAAGGGAGCGGATCGCCTTTTCCGCTTTATTACTGCTCGATCCATTCTAGCAACACACTCGACTCTCATAAACACATGGCCAAAAGTGTCGCATGCAACAGGGTCGAAGAGCCGCCACGATCGAGGCAACCCCAAGTGCGCCCAGGCGACAAGAAGTAGGGAGGACGCGCTCGAGACCTACAGCATCTACCTCTACAATGTATGAAGCAGGTTCACCCCGACACCGGTAGTACATCCGAGACCGCTTACCATGTCGATCATTAACAGCTTCGTGAACGACTCTTCGAGCGCGCATCGCGCCGAGCATCCCGGCCTGGCTCACTACAACAAGAAGTCGACCATCACCAGTCGCGAGGGTGCAGACCGCATCTCGACTCCTCCTCCCAGGAGGGCTCGCCAAGCACGCCGTGTCCGAGGGGCCCCAGGCGTGAGCTCAAGTAACACCTCCAAATATGACGGGACTCCGCCATCCGTTGGATATACCGCTGCCTCCCGCGAGACCCAACAACGGCTCTTTTGAAGGCCACTAAAATCCCCCCAGAGACGTTTCCCTCGCCTGCTGTCCCTCACACGCGATCTTGTGTCCCGTGTGCTCACATATACCATACTAGTTCCACTAATGAATACTGTAACATACATTAGTTATAATATGATAGCAAGTAGTCAGTTCAAAGGCGTGCGTGCATGGGCCAACTGAGCTAGGCTATATTATACTATTATTAGGACTTTAGCACGTGACCAGAGTGTTGCATCTTAGATATCTCCATCACCTAACGAGTAGCAAATATGCATACTCTTTCAGTATACACCCCCTAATGTACTCAACACCATTAAAAAGACACAGACAGACTATTGTACCCGGCATGCGTCGTGTGTATACCGGATCCAATGCTTCCACATGCCACGGTTTGCATCGTGTTGTCCCGTCGGAATAAGTTACGGATAAATGGAATCAACCTGAAGGTCGGTTCCTATTCAGCCTGATGAACTATATGATACAATTTTCTAACATCAATACACGCGTGCCTATACACTTTGGCCAATAACGTTTTTCGCACTGACCGACTCGATCGCGAGTCTCAGTTTTCCAAAGTAACTCTTCGCAGGAGCAACGCAGGATTCACCACGTGTTTGTCATGATATATAGACTGATGACGCGCGTACGAATCCACTAATGGCGCGCGCTTGCGTCGTACGCTACGGCGGCCAACTGTCGGCTTCGAGCCTATTCGTGTTGCAACGCGTGGCTTCTATTTCACTACATGACAGTGTTTTCCGACTGCTGTGTAGCACGATGGAGCTTTATAACGAGCCTACATTTTGTTCTCTTCCGACAGTGGGTATATCCTGTGTACGTTGACCTCGCCGTATTTTCGCCTTTGTTCTTTTTCTTCTTTTTTTCCTTTTTGTTCTTTATTTTGTCCCTTTGTTCTCTCCGGGTTGTACTTCCTTGCCGCTCGTCCGGTGTAACGCGCGTCCGGATTAGATCGTTTCTCAATGGGAAGGGCGCAGAAGTCTGTACGATCTATTTAAGTTTTATATTTGAGCCCCTATGTATTTATATCCCTCTATAACTAGTGTAATCGTGCCCCTCTTTTCTTGAATTCGCCGCCATGCCGCACTGCCCCGCCCTACATTCAGCAGGATATGTTATGCGCTCCATCGGTAAGTGGTTGGTCTGTCCTCAGGGAATGGCCTTGGACCACCTAATTATTCCCTTATTTCATCCTATGGTCGATTAATATCAGTATACTAGAAAAAATACAAACATAACACACAACAAAATGCTTGTATTGAGCCATGGGTTGAACACAAAAACTCATCTGAGATTTTGATCAAAGCCCTAAAAAGGAAAACCGGTTTCGGTTTGTCCCTGTGGAAGGGGCGGTGACACATTGGGTGGTCGAGCTTCCGAATCCGTAGAGCGGTGCGCCCGCTGTCGCTTCAGACGTGAACGACGTGCCAGGGCGGTGACCGGTCTTTCGCCTCTTGCGTGCTCGCAGTAGGTGTGAGGGGGTTGAGTGGGTGGGGAGGCATCGCGGATGACGTTCTCGAGGAACACCTTCACCACGCCCCTCTCTCCCCTCTTATATCAGGCAAGAGATACGCGTTGACCCCGCTGGCTGCGCCACCTCGGAGTCGGCTTGCGGTGATTCCCTGGTCTGTTATCCCTCAGCACCTTGCGATGAAGCTTGGCGCCTCCTTTCCCAAGCCCTTCCTCGTTTGCCTCGGCCAGTCATGAAGAATTAGCTACTTCGGTGTGTGTTTTGATACAACCGAATAATCTGACTCGGCCCTATATCTCTCAACACGATTGCTAACATTTCGAACCCTGCAACTGTCGGCAGCATGAGTAACACCGCGAGGCGCTAGCGATCGAACTTTTGAACTCTCCCTCTCAGCGATCGGCCCACTCAGCAGACGCGCTCGACCTTCATCCATTGCAGCGCAGACAAAGGTCGCGGCTGCCGGATTCGGTTTGAAATGACTCTTATATATAGTAGCCGCCTTCACACAGACTGAGCCATACTCATACTGTTTCGACTAACGTTGTAGCAACACGTATTGCAAAACCGAAAGGCACGTACCACCGCAATCCGCTCGTATCTACCCGGGATGGCAAGCGCCCCCGAAAGCAGCTGGCTACTTAAGGCCGCCAGGAGAGCGCCCAGCCACCGACTGGGTGAAGAAGCTCTCATCGCTACATTCCAGGCCCCCGTCCGCCCTCCGTGAATCCGGGCGGTTACCGAAGAGCACCGAGTGCTCATTCGAAAGCTCCCCTTCCAGCGCCTGGTCATGGAGATCGCCCAGGACTTCCTACCGAGCTCCGGTTCCAAGCCTGCATGTCCATGTGGCCCCGCTAGGAAGCCAGCCGAGCCACCTCGGCGTGCTCTCTCGAGGACCTAACCTGTCTGCCATCCACGCCAGCGTGTCACCATCATGCCCAATGGTACATTCCAGCTCGCCTCGTCGCATTCCGTGTCGAACTGCGCCTAAGTCTCCGTTCGCGTCCCGTACTGGAGACTTTCGGACGTTCGATCATCAACAAAACTGCTCTCCTATGTAGGGTGCCATCATAATCCCCACTGGGAGAGTTTGGCACTTCCTTGTTCTTTCTCCTCCAACAAGCTCACTGTTCCGTTCGTTATCTTCGACTTAGTTTCCCGTCTCCTGGGCATTTTTACCGAATTAGTGATCAATATTATTAATGTATTACTTAGTATTAGCTATTATATTGTTTGTTCGTTGTTATGACGTATTGTTTATGGGCTGTCCCTCTCCTTGGGGGAGGGGGCTGTGGCGATACGTTTTGGCATACACAACGGTGGGCATCGCCCGTGCCAGTGAATCCTGAAGCATAATAGTCCTAATCATCATAATTATTATTAAATTCTATTAAACCATAGCTCTAACCCTATGGTTATGGTAACCCTAACCCTAGTGTTAAATAACCCTACCCTAGGGTACACCCCCTAAACCCTAGGTTAAATTACCCTAACCCTCGGTCTCCAATAACCCTAACCCTAGGGTAACCCTAATCCTAGGTTAAATTAACCCCGACCCTACGGTTAAATAACACTAACCCTACGGTTAAATAACCTCAACCCTAGGGTTAAATACCCCTAACCGAACACTATTTTACGGGCTCTTCATTATTTTTTAAACCCTATGTTAAATAACTCCCCTAACCCAGGGCTTAGCCCTAACCTAGGGTTAGCCCTAACCCTAGGTTAGGCTAAGAGTCGAAAAACATGAGAACGAATTTTGAATAGCCTAAAATAAGCAATGCTCTGTAGCGCGCCAGCCCAAAGACGGTACCGCCCTCTCAACGGGGTCGTGCCCCCACCGCCCTAACCGGCCAGTCGTGTGATAATTCCTCAGTAGAACTCACCTGTCTAAATGGCCGGTCCCAACATTTTTATTGCGTGCGACGACGATCAGGTCAATAAATTTGAGGGGAGGGGGAGGGGTAGAAAACCTTTTTAGACCAAGTGATGTCGGTTCACGTTTTTCCGTATGTACTCGATTACATTGCATTGTGCCGTTCCATACTTGGGGGTTTCACCAATAATTAAGTGCTCGATAAACTGCGGCGTACACTATATGACCATACATACGGTATGGCCCCCCCCCCCCCCCCCCCCCTCCGGAACTGGGTTTAGTAGGGATCTTACCCTTCCGTGTTCGTCGCTCGAGAACGGAACCATCTACATTACGCTCGTTCACATGTACATCCGGACATCTGCGATTCCACTCCCCCCCCCCCCCCCCCCCCGAAAAAAAGAAAATACAAATCCCGCGGTGTACCTTTGTTCTTGCGTCGAGTGGGGTGTGGGGTTTTGTTTGGGGGGGGGGGGGGGGGGTACCCTGCACCGCGCTCCAGGTCTTATACACTCACAACGGCAGCATAGCGCCACACTGTGCATTCATGCTTCAGGACTTCACTCCCTCCGGAACGGTCTATGCGCACAGTTGTGTGTGCTTACATGTATCGCCTGGGCCCCCTCCCCTTGTAAGAGGATATAGCCATGATATAATAATTACGTAGTATTATAATCATACTGACGATGATACTGGCAATATAGAGTATCAACAGTGATAATAATAAAACACCATTTGGTTTGTGAATATTTAAAAACGAGGGCCATGCTTGTTTGAGGAGAGCGGTACGTGCAAATCATTTATGGGGATTGAGTGGCTTTAAAGAGCCGGTGAGCTTGCGGAGGAGAGTCGCTGGTGTGCACTTTACATTCTTAGGCATTCTTTGCGGCTGGCAGTCTTCTTCGGGCGCCGGGACAAGCTGGATTTGTTGGGGAGGACACCTCCTGGGCAATGGTCACTCCGCTGAGCAGCTTGTTCAGCTCCTTGTCGTTCCTGATGCCAGATGGAGATGACGGGGGAGATCCTAGTTTCGTCTTGTTGTCACGGGCGGCGTGGCCAGCCAATCCAGGGCAGGATTTCGGCGGCCGGGTACTCGAGGACGGCAGCCCAGGTAAACGGGGGCGCCTCTGCGCGGATCTTTTTCTGGGCGTAGTTTCCGCGCCTCAGGAAGCGATGGAAACGCCAACGGGGACAACTGCAGTCCGGCTCTGGTCGCCTGGACTTAGCCTTCGCACGAGCTTTACGACCTTTTCCGCGGCCAGTCATGTTGATTAATGAGAGTGTAATTGACAAGGGTTGTAGAACGAGAGAAATAGTGCGGTGGGGTCTGTTCTCTATGAACGTCACCTGCGTAATGGCCTAATACGCGGTGGCAGGGAGAGGGAATTCGCTTCAACGGGCAGCGACTGCAGCGGCGAAAGGGACTCCAAATGTCAACCCAGGGAAGCCAAATAAGCTCGCACCGCCGTCGGTGTATGCGGGCTTGATTGGCTAGCTGGGTGCAGGTAAGGATCCCTTGGCTGGGTGCTGAGATCGTTGTGCTTTTGGTATAAAAGGGAAGCAGGAGACCTGGTCGCTTTATATGCTCGACATTCTAGCAACCACTCCGCTATCAGTAAAACAGGGCACCAAAACCAAGTGCGCAGAAAAAGGGGCGCAGCAGGAGCCAAGTCGAAGGCACCCCTTGCGCCAGGGACAAGAGAGGAGAAGGGACCAGGCGCGAGACCTACAGCCATCTACATCTACAAGGTGATCAAGCAGGTTCACCCCGACACGGTATCTCGAGCGCGCCATGTCGATATGAACAGCTCTGTGAACAGACACTCTTCGAGCGCATCGCCGCAGAGGCATCCGGGCTGGCTCACTACAACAAGGAAGTCGACCTCAACAGGCGCGAGGTGCAGACGCAGTCAGACTCCCATCCCAGGGAGCTCGCAAGCACGCCGTGTCGAGGGGCACCAAGGCCTGCCCTAAGTACAACCCTCCAAAAGACGGGATCTCCGCCATCAGTGGAGGAGGACCGCTGCTGCCGCGAGAAACCCCAACAACGGCTCTTTGAGGGCCATAAAATCCCCAAGAAGAGTTGCACCATGCTTCTCCTAAAACAAGCATTTGTCTCCGTGTTTACTTTATTCGTCATAATTATTTAACATAATTGGTATATTCGATAGGCAAGTAGTAGTCAGAAGCTGTGAGTGCATCCGGGCCCACTGAGCTAGGCTTATATTATACTATAATTAGGAATTAGCACGGACAAGAGGGATGATATTGAGTCAATCACCTACGAGTAGCAAATCTTCATCTTTTCATTTCCCCCTACCTGTACTCAACCAACCCAATTTTACAAACAAAAAACAAAATAACGACTTTGGCAGCATAGTTTATCGGATCAAATTCTTGCACATGCCACAGTTTGCATCAGTTCCGTGGAATAGTTAATGGAGAAGGAAGACCTGAAGGTCTGGTTCCTATTCAGCCTGATGATTTGAACATTTCTACTTAAATACACGCGTCCCTTGTACGCATTGCCAAGAAAACGTTTTGTCCGCAAACTGACGACTCCCGATCGAGAGTCGAAGGTTCCAAAAACTCTTAGCAGGAGCCACGCAAGGATTCACCACGATGTTTAAATGACTTATAGCTGATGCGCGCGTACGAACTCACAATGCGCGCGCTGCGCGTAGTACGGCGCAAACTGTAGGCTGAGCCATCATGGTGTGAACGCGGTTCTATTTCAATAATCAACAGTTTTTGACTGTGTGTAGCACGATGGAGCTTTATAACGGCTACATTTCTCTTCCGACCAGTGTGTATATACTGTGGACGTCACCTGCAGTATTTTTCGATGTTTTCATCTTTCTTCTTTTTTGCCTTTTTGGTCTTTAGGTGCCCTTTTCTCTAGGGTGGTACTCCTTGCGCTCCGTCAGTGTAACGCGCGTCGTAGACGTTTGGCAATGGGAAGGCGCAGAAGTCTGGACATCTAGTAAACGTGTGTTATATTTGATCCCCTAATTATTAAACCTCTATATAATATGTATATCGCTCCCCTTCCGAATTCGACAGCATGCGCACCGCCCGACCCTACATTCAGCCATTGATATGTTATGCCTCAATGGCCGGGACCACAAAAAAAAAAATTAGTCGCCCTATTATCCTAGTCGATAATATCATATAATATACTACATAACAACAATAAACCGCACAGA
>JAODTK010001369.1:0-12021 GCA_026419785.1 Sclerodactyla briareus | reverse complement strand
GGTTGAGTTGGTGTTGCAGGTGTTTCTCGATGAGTACTCCGCAGTGTGAAGATGTGTTCGGCGTTATCTCCTCGGCTATAGGGTTCAAACGGTTGTGGATGATGCGGAGTATGATCTTACTAGTGTGTGGCGTATATGGCGTATTAGGTGATGGTCCTGTAGCTTGGTAGAGCCTTAGATTGCCTTCTCGGAAGAGGAATTACCAGTGACTGGTCCATTCCTTCGGCCACTTCTGTCGCTCCCAAATTCTAGCAAAGAGTTGTAAGTGCCTTTGTCATCTCATCGCCACCTTTTCTCAGCAATTCCGCTGGCACGTTATCTACTCCAGGAGACCCCGGAGACTGCCCGTTTGAGGTACAGAACAGATGTTTTCACCTAGCTTGTCCCCCCAAAACAGGGATGTTGGGGGGCCTCATCTTCGGCCGGGGTCTGGTTGTTAGGCCAGTATTGAGGTTGTTTAATCTCGTAGTTGAATAAGATCGTCGCAATAATATGTCCACCTCCTGTCCATAATGTCAGTACTGTCAGACAGGGAATACCACTTTGTCCTCGTTTACTGCAGTTCTGGTTAGCTGGTCTTAGTGGAGCCTTGTGGGTGTTGTTAGGCCTGTTGGCCGTTCCCTGATTTCATATCCTTTTCAATGGTTGTTACGTTGGTTCTCAATCCATTCTTCTTCGGCTGCTTGATCTCTCTTCTGATCTCCCTATTCAGCGACTGTACTGCATACGTGTTAGTTTCCTTTGTGATTCTTCCTCTCAGGGCATCATATACGTTGTTAGCCAAGGAATCAAGTCATGTCGAGTATGTGAGGGCTGCAAACCTTCCCCCGACTTGGGCCTCCTCGAAGACTCCGAGTTCAAGTTTCAGCGCTGAGGATAGAGAGAACAGGTCGTGGTTCGCTGCGATGTCACTCCAAGTGTAGGTCCTGGTTGTACCTTTGCGATGCGGCTGACTTGTGGTGATTTGGTGCAAGGATAAACGTCATCTGGTTAGACGCTTGCCATTGGGTGAGGTGCAGGTAGCAGTTTTTGAAGAGTTTGAGTGGGTGCAGATTGTGGCCCCGCCACGGGGGGGGGGGGGGGGGGCACGATTTTGAGCCGGCCGAAACATATTTTGAATGAAAATTGCATTTGAGCATGTTTGTTGTAGGGGGTGGGGTGAGGTGTGAATATGGAGGAACGAAGAAAATTTTTCGCCAAAGTACAAACCATAAGTGAGACAAGGGGATTCCATACATAGCACCATATTGCATTAAGACGCCTCAAACATCAAAAATTTTACGGAGGGCCAATCAATGGACCCTGGCGCCCGCCCCTGGTGGGCAGTGTGTTGCTGGTGTTGCGGTGGCTTTTGGCAAACTCTAGTAGCCTGTTGCCCCTGTCGTTGGTAACACCGATTCCTCCATCGATTATTAGGATGTCCTTCTTTGGAACCTTGGATATTGCAGAGCGGGTCTGGAGTGTGAATGTGAAAAATCATAATTTTGAGGAGGGAGATTGATATTTAGAGTAATTAAACTGTTATAATAATGTTAAAGGCCATAAAACATTCTAGCAACTTTCGGCGCGCCTCATACCCACTAGAGTATTGACAAAGTTCCTTCGCTTTCGAAGTTTAGGATTCAGCGTACCCATCTTCCTACAGAATATACAATCAGTGGAATAGATAGATAGGATACACAAGCCGTATGGATATCTTCCGAAGTCCCTGCAAAGATTAAGGTTACAATTTTTGGGGAGGATGCTCGTTCTGCCGTATACCAACTGTTTTGCCTCTGTGTACAGTGGTGTGCTTTCAAGACGCAGGGCCCAGGTCTCTCTGTTTCAGTTATCGAGGAACTACCGGACCCCCTATTCTATAATTAAGGGCGCATGATTGCGTGGGAAGCTATTGAAAGTAAACATCGCCCTCAAAATGGGCATTTCATTTTTTCGTTTTTTTTTCTTCTCAAGAAAAATGTTCAAAAAATGAAAACATAAAAAATGAAGGTTTTGACCTAGGGGTGTCTCGTCGGGGAACTTTCCCCCCCCTCACCGTCGAGGAACTCGGACCCCCCCGTCGGGGGAATCTGGCGCCACCACTGTCTCATACCCATAATCACATTGAATCCCGTATTCGTGGGTCATGGCTGCATCCACATCCGCATCTATGGCTGTATGGAATCCTAGCCTAATCAACGTCCCCCTCCGCGCCCTAAATATAGTCAGTGAAGTGATCGAGTGTAAAATTGTTCTGTTCGCAGTCAATGGGGAAGAAAAATTATTCAATGCACCCTCGGCCTCTCGCCCTGCACAGTTATTGCAAAACAAGACCAATGTATACTATGTATGGACGACAAGTAATGGTGGTGAATGAACATGTATCTGACGCATCAAGTAAAGTGTCGACAGCGAAGGAACTTGCGGAGAAAGGAACGAATAATAAGAATATACGGAATCACTGACGTGAAAAAGGGAAGTAAGGAGTATGAGAGCAATTCAGTCAAAATAAGTTAAGATTAAACTATCACTATATACGACAGCGAGGCCTAAAACGAGGGGCTAGATCAGGCCCCAGGCTAGAAGTACGAGGCAATTCACATTATCTGAGATACGCGACAAATCCCTATGTCACGATAACAAAAGATTACCTACTGACAGGGAGTGGTTAGCCTGGGTTCCATATGATTGGGGGGGGGGGGGTGGGTGAGGAGAAGTAAAAATCCAAAATGGCTAGATTCATTTTTCTCCAACTCACCTACCCCCGTGATAAATTTTGGAGGGCGTTCCCATTTGTCATGTTTTGGGGGGAGGAACTCATTTTTTATTTAAGAAGTTACGTAAATTGTGAAATGGATCAACAGAGAAGACCGAGAGTCACCAAATATTGGAGTTCAGTAGTCAATTGAGGGCCCATCTGTGGACACCTCTATCCACCTAATGAAACGGACGGATGATGAGATGGCGACCCAGACATCCAAGCTCGAGTAAGATACACAAGTAACAAAACGCATATAACTGTACTCTCATACCTAAGTGCTATGTGTAGTGCAGGTCAGACTGGCCTTAGTGGCACTCCTCGGTTTTTGGAACTTGGAGGGTAGTGGCCCGGCTGTTCGCGCAAGCGTCACGACTGACACAAATCAGTGACAGCAGTACCGAACTCAAGTAGCAATCAGTGAGGGTGGAGGAACGAGTTTTTGAGTGGCGTGCTGAAGTTTGATAATGGATCTGGGGAGGGGTCTAAGGACGAGGGGTTGTCCCCCTCCCTTTGCAAAATTTTGATTTTCCGGTGACCGTAGATGCAATTTGTTGCAATATAGCTTCCAAAAAAACACCCACTTCTTCCGGATTATAATTTCGCATTTTCACAGTCCTAGAGCGATTTGCTGCCTCAATTTTGCGCTTTTCTTCGCAAAATGAATCGAGGGCAAGTAAGTTAACTTTTCGGGACGCCGAAGCCCCCCTCCATCCCACTTGAGGGGAATTTTGGCGTGTCAGGTGCCCTAATGCAATCGATGCATTGTGACACTCCGAAAATTCACTTCGTTCCAGAAAATTTTTTGCATATTCAGATCTTAGAGCGACTTGCTATCGGGATTTTTTCATTCTGCCAAATTGTACTGAGCCCCAGGGCAGTGAGTAGGCTCTTCTTTTTCGGGTTGGTGTAATTCTTACATGACAGCGGACCGCACCACTCCAATTAGAGGGGCCAAAAGATGGTACCGTGCGCCCATGTTGACGTTTCGGGAATTTCGGGAATGAGGGGGGGGGGGGGGGGCAGAGGAATACTATCCAAGCGGGCGCCACGGGTTGGCCAAGTTGTACCAAGCTTAAACTGATATGTTGTGATAAATTTTTTTTGTAATCGGGGGGAGTGGGAAATTTGAACAATTTTGGTACAGACCCATCGGGTCTTAGCGCTAGCCACGACTTTAACTTTTTGCAGAATGTCAAACGTTTGTGTTCATTTACTAGTGGTCACCAGTGCGCGCGCGGCGAGCAATTTTGTGGGGTTCCTCGGCACATCTGGAAAAACAGGATCTTACGTATGTCCAAGCCTTCGCTGACTATTCAGGAGCTATTTGATATCTTAATCACATTGCGAATTATGAAATTGCACTAGCATAATGTCAAATAATGGCTGAGGGTAAAATTTCGCAATTTTACAAACTTTTCGATTGGTGTACAAGAATCTAATCCCTACCCTAATCTCTAATCATAACAATAGACACATGTATTGCCAGACAATACTGGAAGTCAATCACGGCGGTCGT
Organism: Sclerodactyla briareus; assembly: GCA_026419785.1. Taxonomy (NCBI): domain Eukaryota; kingdom Metazoa; phylum Echinodermata; class Holothuroidea; order Dendrochirotida; family Sclerodactylidae; genus Sclerodactyla; species Sclerodactyla briareus. Next base: position 7,765 of record JAODTK010001369.1, on the reverse strand, counting down.
TTGTAAATATGGCGTGTTAGTTGAAGATTACGTTTGTTATTGAGCGCGAAGCGCGCAAAAATTTTTGCCACAATATCAGATATAATTGAGAAAAAAAAAATGATAGTACACTTCTTTATTATAATTGTATTCACCGTTCTAAGAATAAAAAATATTCTTTAGTTGCGTGGAAAACTCGGACCTCAGTCGAAAAATATACAATCTGGCGATCTGTCAGAAATCCAACTGGATATTCGAAAATGCCACGCAGGTCGCTCTGACCATTTTTCGGGGGGGGGGGGGGTGACCGCCTACTGACGTCACTAGGTTGTAAACAACGGAGCTGAAAACCGTCCAATCATGGGAAGCAGGTCTTTTTTGACATCGCGCATCAAACTTTTCAGATAGGTACATGTACCAATTTTTTGCCAATTCGGCAAAAGAGGTGAAACAATTTCTTCAAAGTGGTAACTGTGCCAAAACTTGGCCACAGCACGCTAGAAAACGGAAGTAATTTGACCTGAACTGTGTGTAACGAAAACACTTAGGTCACGTGTGTACACGCGCTGAAGTAACGGGCGAATCCATGAAGAATCCTGTTCGAAGTTACAGTTTAATGAGAGTTAAATGATATTGTGGTGTCAAAGGTCATGGAGGGAGCAATGGCAGATTCGAAGTGAACGTACAGTGTTCAAAACGATCATTCGAAACTCTCCCGCCGAAAATTACAAATCCTACCAACACAAAACTACAGTTCATCCCCCCCTCCCATCCTATCAACGAAGCATCGAAAACATGCGATGAATGGTTGCGTTTCAAATGGTAGGTGACAGTTGAAAAAATAAGCCGTTAACGATACGCGGATGAGGGGGGGGGGGGGGTCGCGTCTATTATCCGAGCTGTTCAGTTACAATCGCGAACAGCAGGCTATGGAATTGTGGGCACCACCTCAAGCAAAACACAGTATTAGTTGCTAAGGAGCACACATTCTGTGAAATATAGCGTGGGGGTGTACGAGATGAGGCACAATTTGCCTCTATAAATGAAAAGATAATAATTTCAACATTTTATACCCACTCACAGTGGCAGAGCCTGGTATGGTTAAAATTCTGAAACAAAGGTGAGCTGTTCTCGGAATATTTCTGGGGTCAAAAAGGTCTGTTCCTCCTTCTTCCATACCCCCAACACTACATATTCGGCCAAAATGCGACGAATCACACACATCTGTGGGTATAGCGCGTCAAATTTAGGTGGGCCAAACATCTGGTGTGAGGTTGTCAAAATGTTAGTAATAACCGGGTACTTTCTATTTCTAAGGTTCGAAACCCTCTCCATTCTCCAGCACCACATATATCTGCCAAAAATGGACCAATCGCCATTCTGGGTGATGGTGGTCATCACCAGATGTATTTGACACACTGATTCATAAAAAAACAACATCATAACAACAATCACTAGTGTAAACATCCTAACTGCACTAAAAATGTTGACCACCCCCCGTATCTTCGAACACAAAGGTCATATGGGGCCAATTCACTAGACCAGTTGGATCAGAAGGTACATTCGAGATCACAAATGGCAACAAAAACTTGATCGCCCCAAAAATGGTTAGAGGTCCAAATTGAGGTCAAAATGGCACATAAGCTGGGGTCAACAAGTGGATCATAATGGCGCTCCTCCTACCTCGGGGGACATGGTTTCCATGTTATGTCCAAAAAAATAGTTTTTGACCCCTAACGGACCTGTGTGATCTTGGAAGACATATCCGCTTTTATGAAAAATGTTACCCTCGATGAGATACACCCCTGGCTAGCAGTTTATGTATCCAAAGTATACTGCCAATGCTTATTGCCAAAAACAACCTTTGACCTCTCCTTAAACTCGAAACAAAGTGCCCGATTGAAGCGGGAGTTGTTTCGCGCATAACAGACAAAACTCCGTCATATCCAAACCTTGACAGTTTTCATTTCTTGCCTGTGACTCACAAATTATGCACATCTTCTCGAGATTTGACTTTTGGACTTTGACCTACCATAGATTAGTTTGAGTTACGGATCTAAAAAAAAAACCATGACAAACCACTTATGAACATCCCAACTGCACTAAATTCGATCTTTTGGTAAAAACTTCGACCTTCGAAACGAAAGTGGACACACAACCACACACACACAACACACGCACGAGTCGCACCACGCACACTACACAAACACAACAACACCACACACACACGCACAAAACACACGCACGCTACCACACACGGGACACTCACAAAACAGTGCGTGGCTGCATGGATGCTTGGCCGCGTGCCAAGGGGCGCAGAAAACGCTTGACATCTTGACATGAAAGGACAAAACGTTTCATCTATAACGTTCTCAGGAGGGATGTGTCAGTAATTAATCAACTCTCCCAGCAAAGGCATTGGCAAGACAGGAGCAAATTCCGCTGACAGATTCCTAATGAATTCGGGCGGCGAGAGTAGGATCGGAGCGTGGGGATGAAACGTCCAGTCAAAAAAACCGAAAGCTAAATCCAGAGAGAAACATTATGTGCACAATGCATCTGTGATACAGAGGAGGCTGCTAAGCAACAACTTGAATAAACAATAGCAAGCACGAGGATGAAGAGAAACAAGAACACAAAGTGTGTAGTGATTCTCTTGCCATATTGATAACGAGATCAAACTTTTGTAACACCTTGTCAGGGAACAGCCTTGTTGCAGAATTTTAACAATGCCAAGCAATGTCCCTGGGAGTGGTTATAAAAAGTAAGGTTGGTGGCGTGACCAGAACATTGATGGCCGCATGTTATACACAATGATGTAGGCGGCCCAATAGGAAATGCGAGGAGATAATAAAATTTTATAAAACTATTTGTATTAAATTAAACATTTCACAAATAAAGGATGAAATTAGGACAGCATTTTTACAAAACGCCTAAAAAATGGACAGGGGGTGTATACATTGACCGAACGAACGAGTATGTTCCAGCATGCACGATGAAACATTTCCCTGATAGTGATATAAATTGCAAATTGTAAGATAAGATGCAAGCTGGCATAATAACTATGATTTCAAATGTTATGCACACCCCACGCAGAGAAGAGTCAGCATTATTATAATGCAAGGGAACAGATCCGAGAGCATGGTATCACATGGAAGGGACCGGAGTGGATATACAATGACTTCCAATCATACGGAAAACGTAACATTGTAACGACCTCAGGCCTGGCCTAGACTGCGTTGTACAACTCGAGGGCCTAGGCTTTCTTTAGGCTGCGCTACGCGGCCAACTTTTTGTTTCAACTTCAGTTCCTGCAAGCGTGCATTCGCCAAATCAATAAAACCCAAAAGACCAATTAGTTGTAGTTAAGAAAAGGTTTGGTTGAGAACTCATTCATTCCCTATATTGTGGCAAGTGAGAATTACCCAAAATATGCCCCGAATCAGTCAGTAATCTTTCAGACTTCACTGAATCACAAGTTGATCAAAACCTTGCACAAGTTGTTGTTAGCGTTGCCACTCTTAAGTGATGTATAATCAGGCAAGATTGTCTAGGGAATGTATTGCACGTGTCAATATAAATGATGGTTCGCCAAAACGAGCTCTGAGTGGCAACATGCTCACTGCTGTTTTACAAAATCTGTTTCAAAACAGACAGGCTGGGAAAAAATAAGTGGTGATTTTCCCCAATTATACTGTCAAAATTAGGCTTTATAGTATCATGTTATCTAATGAAATTTTAACTTTGTAGTGGTTTGGAATGCTCTTGAATGATGATTTGAAGTTAGGTTTATAGAGGGCTGTGTAACTGAGAGAGAAGATTGAGTCGTGAGGTGACGGATTCGTCACTTTCAATGGGAAGGGTGCTACAGTGAAAATTTCCTCTGATTACGTGACTAGCTGGCCCTCACCTACATGAAAGAATAGGCCGGAGCTTTGAGCGTGGCAATCCATATCAGTCTATACGTCAGGGCTAGGCCCAACGTTAGGCGTATGCATGGACTCACAAAAACCTAGGGCTAGGCTAGGCTAGCACGATTACCATTTGGTTGGATGTATCAGCCAACAGTCCAATGAGTTTGCAATATGTGGTTGTCCCATCCATGTCTTGTGAAATGCCACAAGGTCACCTGAAGATAAGGTAAAAGGTCACACAAAATGAGTCTGCAGAGTACATTAGCCTACAATAAATGAAATGGAATAGGCCTACATCCCCAACTCCTTATTGCCATCCTGAGTATTGTTTCAATATTAATAATTAAAACAAGGAGGCACATGAATTCGAACACAAGGGAGGGGGTGGGGGGGGGGGGGGGAGGGGAGGGTGAGGGTTGATTGAACTATCATTTTAGCCTCTGACTTATTGTCTCCTTTCTCTTAGGTGCTCACAGACACCTACAGGGATGAACATCTCTCACACAGTACCCACACTACCTGTATTTACACTCAATTTGACAGTTGGGAGATCTCAAATACATAAACAGATAAATGTTGTTTTTGAAGTATTGGGCTATGACCCAATTGCAAGTGGCCTCAGAAAGTTAACTGGACTGTCTGGACGTGTTTCAGGAATTACGATTATGGCCACTTTTATCAAAATTTTGAAATAGGGTTTATCTACCTGTTAAGTCCATTTGGAGGGAAGAGGGATTTTTTTTAATGAGACGTTCGTGTTTTGGGGAATGTTCCCCCTCCCCCCCAAAAAAATTTACACCCTTTTATGCCTATGGCTGGCACCCGAGTTGCCATGCAAGAGGAGGGGCACGGCCCCCAAATTCTAGGTCTATTTGGGATGAAAGAATTGTTTTTTCGAGACCTTGGGTTTGTTTTGGGACAAAACAGTTGGCGTTCCATATGTATGGGAATTTGGGGGAAATGATTCTGGCATCACCACATCTGAGCACGCTAATTGCCTGGGGCACCACACCCATAGTATAAGCCCTATTTACTGCGTAACAACAGGCATTACTTCTCACTATGAATAACATGTATCACAGGACAGTACACATCCTGTCAGGGACACTGTGACCAGAGACACTGGTGAAGTGATCAACAAACAGAGTGCCAACAAATTGAATTGCACGTAAAACTAAGGTCAATGACCACTAATTGGCCTTTATGACCTTGCACCACATGAAGTATTTGGGAAAATTACCCAATTCCTCATTCACAACTAGTCCCAAGATAAATAACCAATTTTGGGGACCTCAAAATGGGTGTAGGTGACTGAATATCATCCATTGAATGGTTATTAACGAAATGACTCCCTCTCAATTCAAGGAGCCCAAAATTATTGGAACATGTTGTATCCTGCCATTAGCAGTTATACGTTTTTTTAGCAATAAATTAAGTGCACACAGTCACTACTGTTCAACTGCCTGACAATCCCCATACAGGTATTAATAGGTCCCCAGATAATTTGGCATGAAACACTATCTATTGTTGAAACGGTCTTTCTGTCACAAAAGTTGTTTTGGGGTCGAGTACCCCTGATTTATTAAATCATTTTGAAATTGACTGGAAGGCTCCAGTGAAAACAAAATCCCCTATGACCAATTACACATAGTTACCTAAAAAGGCAATATTCTGAATCCATTGAAGGTAATATAGGGAAATAAATAACAAAAAATAATTTAAAAAAAAAAGTAGTAGCTTGAATGTCAAATAATTGATGAAAGTTCTCCAATGTTCAAGAACAGAGTAATAGGTCTACAGGAATTCTCCATTTTCCATACAATTATTGAAGCTATGTTTTGTTAATAATAACAAATAGCAGCAAAGGGGCGGGTGCTACAGTTGGTGGCTCAGCTTTGACCCATCCCTTTCCTGGCTAGGAGGCTCATTGCAATTGTGTTGACGGGGCCATCAGATCAAAGGGGCTGGGGTGGCAAATGGTGGGCTCAGCTTTGACATCCTTTTGCTGGCTGGGCTTATTGCAGCTGATGTGACAGCTAGATGCCCAGCTGATCCAAGGAGCAAAGGCTAGGTGGATTGCATTGACCCATCCCTTTGCTGCTGGGCTATCGTAGATGACGTTTGACAGGCATCTAGGTCAAAGGCGCGAAGGGGATGGGGTTGCCGAATTGGTGGACTCGGCTATGACCCATCCCTTTTGCCAGTTGTGTTCAGTTTTGGGTCCTTGAATAAGTAATTTTAATATTTGTTCTTTGACCCCTTTTCACCTCATCAACAGTATGTAGTTTGGCCACTGATTCCTAAAACACACGTATGACAAACAAGGAAACACCTAGCTAGACCGAATTTTGAATAAAAACCATGGCCACCATAACTTCACACAATGGGCACACCAGTCATTTGATGGATCATTCTGATCGGAAGGTGACTCCTAAAATCGTCACAAAAAGTGATTTGGGCAGAAAGAGAAAAAGAAAAAATCGAGTTCACAGGTCACAGGTCACTAGATGTGGGATGATTACAGGGGCACCTCCCAATCCTTGTCACCATCGAAAAACACCAAGACAAATCACTATAAACATCAACTGCATAAATTTTAAAATAAAAAAATTTGACCTCTGATACCTTTGCACACAAATGTACGCGAAAATGGGTTAATTTAGGGACCATTTCGTTCAGAAGGTACTTGAGAGCCGAAAAATGGGCACGAAAGTTTGATTCGGCCCAAAAATGATTAAAGGTCAAATGGAGATCAAAGGTCACACAGATGGGGCGTCATCGAGTGGATCACTTTGGCACACTTCCCCACCTCGACCAAACATTTGTTTAATGTTTAGGCCAAAAAACTAGTTTTGTCCTCTAATTACCTTTAATGACCTTGGATGACGTGACCGTTGTTATAAAAAAAAAAATGTAACCCTAGATGGGATACACCTTGTCCTGAAATATCTGAAAACCCACATAGGAAAGGTCACTGGAAAAGTTGTGAAGGAAAAAACTTATTTGGCAATGTATGACATATGTGACCTGGAATTGACCTTCGATGAGTTGACGGTTTCTATGAAAAATGTTCTCAGCCAGGATGTACACGGTACTGAAATCTCAACATGCCAAGCAATGTATGTAAGTTATTCCAAAAAAAATTAGTTTTTGTCCATAAAGTGACCTTGAATGACCCTTGATGACATGACAGTTTTTATGAAAAATGTTCTCTCGATGAGATACACGCAGGCCCTACAAGCATTATGTATCTTAAAGTATACTTGCCGATTGCATGCTTATTGCCAACAAAAAAGGTATCAAAACCAACCTTTGATCCCTATGAACTCTGAGAACCGAGTGCCCGATTGAAACGGGAGTTTTTTTCATGTATTCAGCACACAGAGCTCTGTCACATATTCAAAAAATTGACAGTTTTAATTATTTGCCCCTGTAACTCTAAAAATAGGCAGATCTATTCGGATTGACCTTTGACCTTTTGACCTCATCATCAGAGGGAGTTTGACCCACTGATTATTAAAAAAACCCCAGACAAATCACTATGAACATCCAACTGCCACTAAATTTCAAATGAAAAACTTTGACCTCTGATATCTTCGCACACAAAGATCACATGGGGTCAGTTATTGTCCATTTCGATCGGAAGGTACCATTGAGATTCCGGAAAAATGGCCACGAAATTTGATTCGGCCCAAAACATGTAAAGTCCAGATTGGGCAAAGGTCACACAGATGGGGGTCAACGCGTGGATCACATGGCGCAACCGCCAACCTCGGCAGATATTCGGCTTTCCATTGGTATGGCAAAAAACTAGTTTTGACCCCGAATTGGGACTTGATGGACCGTTGAGTGACATGACCGTTTTAGGTTTG
>JAODTK010001368.1:0-11240 GCA_026419785.1 Sclerodactyla briareus | reverse complement strand
ATCAGACCACTCTCTATTATTAATAGAGCGACTCGCCTGGGCAAGGGGCCAAAGTTCATCGTGACGCCGAATGACCCAAGCGCAGTCAGGTCCTCCTTCCGATAAAGGACCTGGCCTCAAAATCGCACTGGCTCATCATGCAACGAAAGAAGGGGCACCACATGTTAGCTAGCAGTAGCTATTGTTGCGTACTCGTTGCTCACGTACGTACAAATCCAGATCCCGCCCACTACCTGCCTGTCTACATTTCACAAGCGAGCCACACGAGGGGCTGGGCCAGAGAAACAAGGACTTCAGGCATTGCTTCGCCTGGCTATCGGTTGGCCGTCCTCCATTGCGAAGTTTTGTCTTTATCGCGAAAGTTGTGTCCGTTTGCAACGTTCGTCGTCTTTCAGTGGTTGCGCCAGTAATTCCCCGACGGGGGTCCGAGTTCCCCGACGGAAGGGGGGGGGGGGGCAAGTTCCCCGACGAGGTCTCACCCTAGCCCCCTAAGTCAAACCTGTAGTTTTGATGTTTTTCACTTTTTTAACATTTTTCTGCAGAAAAAAAACGAAAAAATGAATACACATTGTGGAGAGTCAATGTTTTACTTTTCAATGCTTCCCACTTCGAATCAGACGCCCCTTATTAGTAGATAGGGTTGTATTCCCAATACTGCCAGGAAATACCTGGGCACTGCGTCGTGAATAAGCACACCTATTCTACACAGAGGCAAGGCAACAAAAAGTGATAGACGGCAGAAGATACGGAGCATCCTCCCCCAACGAATTGTAACCTAATCTCTTGCCAAGGCATTCGAAGATATTCCATTAAGGCTTGTGTATCCTATCTATATAGGCCACGATTGATAGTACGGTAGGAAGATGGATTACGGTGATTTTAAACTCGAGCGCGGGGAATTTTGATATTTATTGAAAGATATGAGGCGCGCGAAGCGCGATGAAAATTTTCAGCCTTCAGTTATAGGAATTGTCACTATGAAGAAGTTTGGAAAATATATACTGTCGGGGCAAAAGCCTCGTCGGGGTGTGTGAAGTTTAGCGTACCCACCGGGGGCTCCCCGACCGAGATGGGGAAAAAATTACCCGACGGGGCTGGCAGGCTTCCACGACGGGGGGGGGGGGGGCAGATTCAGTTGGTTAATCGAACACTTGCATATGATCGCCAGACTCGTAGTACTCGAGTCGAGTCCTAGTCAAGTACGTTTCGTTCTACAATCAATCTCTTTTTTTAATGATTCTGTTATGATCTTGTTGCCATCCTCCTACATTTGCCTGAAATATGAGGTTTTAGCAGGCCCCCTGCAAGGGGGGGGGGGGAATGGGGTGCTGGTGGTGCTGCAGCAACCCCAATTTTTTCTGATGGTGCGGAGGGTCATTGTCATTGTCACTGTTTCCAGCACCCCTGTCGATGTTTGAGTCTCAAAGGCTTTCACATGGCTCAATTTGCAACGAAAATTGGTATCCCGGTTTTGCGATCAGCTGGCTGCGTAAGTTGTTATTAAATGTAACTTGAAGATGTCTAAGTCATATTTCCTATTAGAATTGTTTAAAATTTGTTTGTTGAGAAGGCCGGATGCAAAAAAAATATCCGCCGCTGCGCGCGCTATATCCCTAGCTATTTTTTTTTTCCCGTTACTTGTATAATACAGTTGGCCCACGTGTACAATAAATTTGTCAGATTCTGGCAAATATATTTTTGTCGCATACGTGTCATCTTCAAGTGCGGTGAACATCTAGGTAGGGCCACGAGAGAATTGGGGTTTAGGACTGATTCAGTTGCACACCCCCCCTCCCCCCACTTAACTAAATACTGCCTACAACCTGCCGAATCAACTGCCATTAAAACTTCTGCACACAGTACATCTACTACTGAGCCTTATTGTTCAGTTGACTTTTGCCAGCTTGGACCTTGCTGTTTTTTAATTGAGATGAAGCTATATGTAACAACAAACAGCAGGGCAGGGGATCGGGCACATTAGTATGGGGTTTACCGTGATTCGTATGGAACTATCCGGCGCGGAGCGGGCGAAACAATTCTGAGACATATGAAATCCGGACGAAATTTTGAGCGGATAATAATCTGAAAAATTGACCGAAATGTCTGCTGACTGGCTAATTCCTTTCAATCAATGCCCGAAAATGACACATTTTTCCATGACAGTGATTTCAAAAAGCAAGGTTCAACTGCAGCACAGCCTCCACCCATTGGAAGGTTCCTCGATGGAATATCTCTAAGACACATGGCTATATGGTAGGAATGTGACCCCATGATAAAGAAATTAAGATTAACTCGATCTGTGGGGGGGGTGGGGTGGTTTCCGGAAATTTACTGACTGTCAATTTCAGTGATTGCATACTGCCCTAAGTGTCTCGGGAATGGCCGCTCCCTGCAATCTGATGGGGGGGGGGGGGGTGGTCTGTAAGACCCTATTTTTCTTTCCTTGTACGGGTACGCGTCAACTGATGGTGGCGCGAATATGTAATGAATAACGTAGATCAGTTCCTCCGAGTGGTGTTCTTTGCAGTAACTTTCAGAAATTTATTGTCCATTTTGGGGTTTGCTTCTATGCCATAAACATGGGAGGCACCGGTTCACCAAGCTGGGGGATTCATAAGGCTAAAAATTTCCTCGTAATTATTCGAGACCATGATGCTGTCCCAACTTGTAAGATAACATCACTTAGTTCCTTCAAGAAGGTTTCTTAAAATACAAATTTCTGAGAATTATTGCCTATTTTAGAGACGTTCCTCACTGCCATATACATGCGGAATGGCCGTTTCCTCAATCTTGAGGGGTCTAAAAACGAAAATTTCCCTTGTACCCTACGAGTCCACGATGGGCGTCCTGGCCCGAATTGTAAGGAATACACACCGATCAGTTTTTCCTTCAAGAACTTGGATTATTTGCCGATGACTGGTGCTGTACAGAGACTTTCATAACAATATAGTGATCACATAACCCTCCAAAGAGATCTTAACCACGCTAGTAAGCTGGCAAAAATAAATGCAGATGCAGCTTTCATGCTAAAAAGTGTTTTGTTATGCTTCTTCCCCTCTCGAAAGGTCCAAGATTTTTGTCACGTCACCTGTTAATCGCCCTCTCGGCACACCAACCCTAAGAGGCTTCGTTCCACACTACAGCAAATAAAGACTGCTATAATAGTTTTCTTTTTCCTTTCTTCCCGAGAACGTTCAGAGATTGGAACAATCTACCTGAAACTATCGTGAGCATCAACGATAGCGAAAAGTTCCAAGCGGCAGTCAGAGTTTCATCTCGCCATGCCAAATATGATTATCTTTTTTTTTTTCTTACGCGTGCACACTATTCCTGAACCGCTTGGTTTTCCGTCCACCGGGACTTGGCCAGTATCCCCCTTCAAGATCAAGAACGTTCTAGAAATATGAATTCTGAAATTTAATTGCCAATTTTAGGACATTGCTTACTGCCATAGCGGGCCGGGAATGCGGTTTCCTTCAATCTGGGGGGGGGGGGGGGGCGGGGGGGGGGGGGGGGGGGAGGGGGGTTGTCTGTGAACAAAAAAATGATCTTGGTACCCTACGGCGTCAACAAAACCGACGGTGGGCGCCCAATTGTACGGAATAAACATTGATTACTTCCTTCAAGAATGTTCTTTGGAAATAAAAAGTTCGGGAATATACCTTGGGTTCATTGACCGATTTATAGGTTGTGCATTCTGTACTACTACTTTACTTGCCTTAATTACCCAAAGTGCCGTTTTTTTCCTCCTGCATCTGGGGGTCTGTACAACTGCGATTCCCCCTTGTTCCGCTACGCGCCAAACCATGGTGGCGCTCCACTTCGATGGTGCTACCCCTCATATGTCCCCGCAATATTCAACACAAATCACCCCCCGATCATTAACCACTGAGACAGTGAAATTAAGTAATTATTATCAAGTAATTATTACAAGTGAAATATGAAAACAGGACACTCCCTTCCTTATACCCTCACTGACGGCGTTCCCAATGGGGACCCATGAGTTAACTTTTCCCCCCCTTACAACAGAAACCTGGCTACTACGCGCCACTTGTTCACTGTTATTTTGTGTTGCTTTTGCTCATGGGTCCGCGCCCTAAATTGCCCCCGTGGCTGCTAATAAACAGATTAGGGTACCGTTACCGAGGGTACATCAGGTTGTACTGTACGTCTAATCGTAATCACGCTCTTCGCAATCAATAAGTAAATACTATAAAAAGTATAAAAATTGCAAGAAAAAAATCTGGAAATTGAAATACGAAATATTAGGTTTTCCTATAGGGGGTAGGGTGAGGTGTCTTTGTCAGGAAATCTTCGCACCCCCAGTATAAAAAAGAACTCGTCTCGCAGGGGCCTGGGGTTTAAGTTCTCCGAAATAGCGATCTGGTGACACATTCTGTTTCTCTTTGTGCGTCATTGTGACACTTTTTCTGATATACCATTTTGTGCAACTTTTGACAATATTGTTATACTGACCCCTGAACTACTCCAAAACCACCCACCAAAATATGGTAACATGCAAAAATATCCTTCTGTTGCATTTTGGGGGTTACTGTAGTATATATTCTGACCCTGCCTATTCCACTCACAGTCCCTAACTCCGCCTCGTGCCTACCGACTACTAACTCTTACATCTGGGTTAATAAACTCATGGCATCTTGTTAGATTGTGGTTTAGGCCCGAGTTAAGCGCAGGGTTGAGCTAATACTGCCTCAAAATTTGCTCCGTACATACGGGCCTGGTGTTTTTGTTGTTGTGGCACCAGTTAGTTTAACCTCCGCTTATTTATTCTAAAACTACCCTTTGTGCATACGCTTTTCTCAAATCTCGGAGTCGGTGTTAACTAACCAAGGTTTAGTACATTACACCGCGGTTTAATCAATCAACCGGCCTCATGCGTTCAGCTCACAATGTTTTGTACAACTACTCAAGTGCATTCTTGCAAACATACGGAAAGAGGCGAGGTCCTTTTTGTGAACAATGTGTATTTGTTGACACAAGACCTTTGAATAAGTACACAATGTATCACTGTCCGGGTTTTAGGTCAATGGTCCCTTTGAGGTCAGCAGAGTCGAAGTTGTATAAATTCTTCTCATTATTCAGAATGTTTGGTCCATGCAATGAGGCATGACTTGGTCGGGTGCCCTTTATAATGTTTGTACATGAAGCCAATTTTTTCTCCGTCGAGAATTACCAACCCAGAAAATGGAAAAAATGGGGAAATTGTATACTTTTCAATTGTATCACTCTGAGTATATCATATTCCAGTTCTTTGGTGTGTTCAGGGCCCATGTTTTTTCGGGAACGAGTCAATTAAGGAAGAAAAATCCGGGCGGGCGTTCGGTTTCCTCGTACATCTATGGATTTCATTGAGATATCTGTTTTCAAGAAATTTCTATATCCTTTGGGGCGGCAGTTCGTTTAGTGCTTTCAGGGACGCCATGTTCCCAACCCCCAGTCTCATTATACGCCTGGCGGCTGTTCATGATTTCGGGTCAAATAAAAATACTTGACCGCCACCTTAAATATAGCTATTACAATGTTATTTGCTGTCCGCTAAACTCATTTTTCATCACATCATATTATTCTGCTATAGCGCCACCGAACTTGCAAATTCGCTGCTTCGTTGGCAGTTGGTGGCTGGAGCACCTATGACTCATACGGTATCGTGGGCCTACCAGTTGGGCAGGTTTTCTGATATCTTTAAAAAAGAACAAACTTCGTGCAGACGCGCGCGTCGTCGGCAGAGCCTACATAAGCGCGTCCGTTAAGCATCCTCTTGCGACTAGCCTTTGTGCGAAATTCACGTTTGTGCGGTCCCGAGTTCCCAGCCAGTGGGTCCGTTGGTCACTGTGTTTCTGGACGCGCCACTGGGGATTTCACTGCAACAGAAGATACAAGGATACAAAGGAGTCTGTTCGTTGTCTCTCACAGAATTATTGAAGAAGCAGTTGGCCATGCCCGATAACAAGAAAGAATCACTTTCAGTCGAGCTCTCCCGAGCGTCCATGCGTTGATTATCTCTGCCATCACAAAACAACTACGAGGGCCTCGCAAGCCTGGCTACAGTGTTGCTGTCATCGCCTCACACTGTTGCGTCTCGAGGAAGCGCGCGTCCCACTGCAAAGGCTCCGCACCGCAAGCCTTGCGGAAGCAAATTCCGCACAATTGGCAGACTTTAGAGACGAACCGAATCAGTATCGGCGCCAGAGGAGAGGAGGGGGTAGGGTGCATGCGCCCACTTTTTACAGAGGAGAAACAATACATTCGCTGATTTTTCATTTGAGCGCTACTTTCCCCTATGGGGCAGGGCTAGGTTTAATTTTGACCTGCACAGGCCCCAGAAAGTATTCCATCATGTACATCCGTGTCAATCACAATTCCCGGACGGCAAAAGATAATATTATTTCTGTCTTCTGGCTCTTCCAGGCCATTTTCGTAGTACAGCGTTCACAGTAAGCCACAATCCCGATGTAGGAACATCCTGGTACCTTCGCGATACGGCAGCGAGTTCAAAAATTCTATAGACCCATCCTGAAAACTGAACTCAGACCACCTCACGCCTCATGGAGACTTTCGGTACCTGTGTCCGTTCATGCAATTTTAATTTCCATAGAGTGCAATTACCAGTGATTTGAACGGTTTCGAAATCCTCATTTATTTTGCCTCAGATATTACGCTGCTGGAAAAATTCCCTGAAAACATGTATGCACTTTGTAGTTCAATGTTCCAAAATGTTATCCTGGACTAGGACTATAGCAATGGCCTTTCGTCATGACGTACACACACTCTCATATCCTAGGTCAGAGTGTTTGTTGGTGCAATCTTCATTCCCAGAAATGGTCTTACCAGGCTCCGATGGGGTGCCAAATTCATAATCCATTCGTGTCGGAATTGGGAACATTGATAACCACCTGACATATATGACCTGGCAATCATGGACCGAATGAATCATATTGGGTAGGGCACTGGTTTTTAGGAACAATAGTATAACCTCATGGAAGTATAATTAGTCATGACGTGTATTAGTAATCGTCTAGATCCCGATGCCCGCCTTGGGTTGAAATAATAATGACTTGGGAGTTGGAAAATTGAAACTCGCCATGTGATACATTGCTTCCGCATAAGCATCACCGTCTTCTTGTTTCTTCATTTTTTCTCCAATGGGTTCTGGTGCAATGTTTCCCAGTTACAGCGATTTATCCTGATTGGCTTCTCGAATAGCTTCTAGAATCGCATTGTATTCGTGTTTAGAGAAGTGATTAATCATAGGTGCACATCGGCCCTGTGCCAAATCTAGGCAGGACACTTAACTGATGCGCTTTAATGTACATTTTAACTTCATGGTATGTGAGATAGTCTAGTGATGTCTTCGGACCAACGATCGAGTCACGACGTGTCGTTGAGCAAGGTAGCGGGTTTGCCCACTTTGGGGGTACGTCTCTGGTGTTGCCAACTGCATAAAGGTGTGCTAAATATCACAAAAGCGTAATCTGAAGGAGGGGGGGGGGGGGGGGGTGGAGTTTCATCTCACCCCTGCTCCACGGGGATGGAAAGCCTGGGCTGCAACTATTTCATAACGTGGCCAACGGAGGGGAGACAGATGGAAGATCCCACTGACTTAGAGACGGGGGAGTTGAATGGGCCCACTGATATTTTACGCCCTCTCAAATCATGATTATTCCAAGTCCGGCAGCCCGCTGGTTGACGAAAGTGCTGTATCTACTACTACATGGGTCTTCGCATTGGTTTATAGGATCATAGTGGGCGACAGCCAGGCACCCTGATGTCTTGGTGGGGTTCAGCAAAGGCAAGTGCTTCCTCTGGACAGGGTTTACCGGGAAGAGCACCCAAAGTATCTGGAGGTACGCTTAATTGAGGTGCGAAGGCGCATGTACGAAGAGGAATGGGGAAGACGCATATGGAAACAACAAAAACAGTATGTACGTAAATGGTGATGAGTCAGCCGTCACTGGTGATACGCCCTCTTCGGATTTTCAACAGTTCGTACTTATATCGAGTATATCGCCCGCAGCGTGCGCCGCTATCTTTCTTTTCCTACCCGTTAAGTTATTTGGTACATCGGGCCCGTCATCGGTGGCCTATACGTTCATCCCGGGATTGACTAGCTGCCTCATCCGTCGTTACGGGAAGAAAGTCACTAGTGATAATAAACTCAGCAGCGGGGCCTGCACAGAGATAATGACGACCACCCTGTGACGGAAATCTAAACAAAGCAGCATTCTTTCATTGCCATCATTGAAAACACAAAGCTTGACTAATTCACTTTGTAACATAGGGAAAATATTCCTTTCGCATCCTTTCGCACCCGTTTTGCGGTCAATTGTGTCAATACTTTGTCCATCTGTTGAATTTGTGTAAATCCCACATACATTCGGCAACCGTTGCCAAGGGTGTACGTTGCGTCATGGATTGGAAATTTCCATTATTACCCATAGAACAATACTATCCGAGCCCTTTTTTCTGCGAATAGTGTCTTGTATACGAATGTCAATATATTGTTAAGGAATAGACAAATGCGCACTCTGCCTCTGCCCACTCGGCCTCAAGATATATTTGCCAGACCGAGATTACTAGCTACGAACGTTAACCCCTGTCCTAGTAATAATGGGAGATATTGATGGTTACGGATTCCAGCATGTTCTAATACATTGCCAACTTCAGATACTAGAGCTGGCCTTGTGTACTGTAGAACAGTGGTGGAAATGTTTTAGCCTATACCAGAATCTTGACCATACTTAGAGTTAAAATAACGCCCGTCCCTTATTCTTCCGATTCTAATAAGTTTGGTTCTGAAGCCTCCGTCCTGGACGAGAAACGCTCGAATGTCTATTAGTATATTTCCGCGCATGCCAGTCAAAATTTCGGCACTCCGTAAAAAGTTATTCAACTTATTCCTCATTTCAGCAAGGAAATTCACTTGGTTTTCAAGTCAGAGTGTTGTTCCTTTTGCCCTCTTTTTTCTCGGTTGTGAGAATTTGGAATGCCGTGTTCTCCATGTGCCCTCTGTCCTGCACAGTTCCATATTATTCGGCCAGTGACGGGTGATCATAACATAAAACAATATCAAACATCACGGCGTTGCGCAGCGCGTGAAGAATCGGAGACGGATTATGCATTCAAGGTATTAGTCATTATTTGGCCAACTCTACATATTGGGGCATTTGCCTATGGGTCATGTCCCTCATTTGGACTGTTAATGGCTTTTATGCTGCATACAAGAATACTGTTATTACTTAGGGGACCCTGCAACGGGGGTGGGGATGGAATTAGTGGGCTCTGCCGGGGGGGGTGCGGGGGGGGGGGCCACATACGAATGTCCAGCTTATTCTATAGAAGTTTGGGATAGGCGGGAGTTTTGGTCAATATTAAATAAGCAACTATCGGTCAATGGAGGCGAGGCGAGCACTGGCGATCTGGCGATACCAACCAACATGGCGGTGATGCAATGTAACTGGAATTTGGGTTCCGGCACAACCTAGGAGCGCCTCCACCCATGGGGTTCCTGGGCACTTTCCGGCATGCCTTGCCGCACGGTGCCTAAATCCAGCCCTGGTGATGAAGCCCGTGTTGTCCGGGTTTTGTGGAGTGGGCGAACCTTGAAAAGCACGGTATCTAACGAATGCAATTATTCACCAAGTGCTGCTATTGTGCAATATTTTGGCAGAGAATTGTGTGGAAGAAATCGAACCTAAAATTTGCTCCTATCCTAACTTTCGAGAGTTTTTTTTTTTTATATTACTAGCGTAGAGTGTTGACCGTCACTAGTAGGTTTGAAACCAAACAAACCGAACATCGAACTAAATGTCATGTACTTATCCCAACCATTGATACCAAACGTAGTTAGTGCTGAACGCCGAGTGAGTTGGATTTTTCTTAGGATTGAAACATGTCCATTGTGTGCTGATGTTTAATGACAACGAGTCCACGTACCTATCTCAAATAAATTGGTTCGTGGATTATTGTGATCGAACCATTTATAATTATATGTTCCAAACGAAATGATCATTCGATTATAGGAAGTCAGTCACGTGTCACTTATATGACACCAGTTTCAATAGTAGTGATGGAAATTGAAAGAGTCTCGGAACCTTCCTATCTAGGTTGGTCATTGAATGAGCTGAAATGGAAGCATCACATTCGCTAAACGTTGAAGAACGGCTAAAACCTCTTCTGTATTCGCTTAGCGTAAACTTGAATATTTTGAATGTTAATCCAGACATACTTGCCATTTTTTGACTCGGTATCTGTTCGGATCTTGACATGATGTTGTTGACTGTGGGGCTGCGTACCGTGACAGAAGTCGCATAAGAACGATTGATGACATTATTAGTCGTGCAGGCAAGGATGTTACAGGAGGTCTGCCAAGTCATAACTCGGTCTAATGAGTTAGGGTGGGAACAAAATTGAAATCCTCACTTTGACCCCACGTCATCCTTCTATTGCCAACTTGACTAACGTCTCATCCATCGCAGTAAAAAAGACTGAGGGGCGGTAGTGTCCTCGTCTAAACGATTCGCGTCTTCATTCCTAGGTAATGCGTTAGCGCTTCACAATGCTAGATTACCCAGGTAGTTTTTATCTCCCTCCCACAGTCCTTACATTTGTTAACTGTTTTACGCGAATACCATACGTTTTTCGGTTAGCCTATTTGTTATTTCGAACTGACCTATCCTCAAAATCATTTAGCTGTGTTTTAGTATTCGTCTTCTTATTTTACTATTACTGCATACTTTTTTTTTTAAATTTCTTCATCTATCTATCTATCTATCTATCTATCTATCTACTATCTATCTTCTATCTAGCTATCTATGTATTCTCCTATCTATCTATCTATCTATCTATCTATCTCTCTATCTTCTATCTATCTAAAATCTATCTTATCTTCTCTCTATCTATCTATCTATCTATCCTATCTATCTATCTATCTATCTATCTAATCTATCTGTTGGACTCATTTGCCTTCGACCGACCCTCATTTGACCTAATGAATTTGAACGACCAGACTCGACCTGTCAACACACCGTTAACGTCATTGCAACAGCTGAGTGTCACGCTAACTCTGCTTTAAAACACTGATCAATTTTCAGGTTGAAATGGGACCTCTCGGCACTGAAACATCTAGATCGGAATAACATAGAAGAAGTTCTGTCCGTTTTTCGTTTTTTTTTGTTTTGTGTTATCACATGTCATTGTCCAGTCAAGGGCACACATATACT
>JAODTK010001367.1:0-11416 GCA_026419785.1 Sclerodactyla briareus | reverse complement strand
TGGCCCGAAGAAGTACTTCATGAGACATTCATGCAAATTACCACTCCACACACAATTGTCCTGGGCATGACCGTTAAACTGCATTCTGATGGGGTAAGATAGATCTGGCATTGGATTCTAATCTTAAATCGACCCCTACAAAATTAGCCTCAAGGTTATATGATCATATTGCAAGTTCTAATATGAATCTATTTACCTATCCTGATATATGCAAACCTATTTCTTGCCCATTTTTTCTTTTACATTGACAGCTGCCACTTTTTCTCCGGAAGAACACGTCGTCGGCTGCTAGTACTAGACAGGAAGTATGTTTGTGGACATGCAACAAATTCCATAGGCGAAGCGCTATGCTGGCTGATTAATACGAAGATATTTCCCATCCGAATATATGCAGGACCTCTCTCCCTTCCCTTTTCTTATCGCAGATTACTATTCAGCCAAAGGAAAGAATACTCGATGGGCATGCAAGTAGTACCAGACAAGAAGTTACGGACAGACAACAAATTCCTTTTTGTGATGCGCTATGCTGGCTGGATAGAGGACTATAACAGCAGTGGAAAAATCAGGTCAAGTAATATTATACCATATTCGTATGAACAAATTACTTGCCCTCTGCTAGAGTAGGCGAACAATAACCATTGAAACAAGGGCACTGGAACATAGAAAAGGCAAACATTATGGTTCAAAAAAGTGAAATGAAATTCTCCTGAAGCAACAGTTCCAATCAATTACACAAAATACCAGAGTCAGAGAAATCCTCATTGGTTCGTGATCAACATTGGATTTGGTGGGTTCATGTTCTCTGAAGGTCTACGGACTTTGATTAACTCTTTGATTGTCATTTTCACTTTTCAACATATTTTTTATAAAACTGGGTGCTTTGTCTCACTACACATTGTCTCTTGGTAATCGTTTTTTGTTTTTTGTGGTTGAGGTGGGCGGCCCGAAGAAGTACTTCATGAGACATTCATGCAAATTACCACTCCACACACAGTGTCCTGGGCATGACGTTTTTAAAAACTTGATCCTGATGGGGTAAAGAAGATGCATGCCACTTGGATTCTATTAATTGACCCCTTACAAAATTAGCCGTAAGGTGCTATGATCATATTGCAGTATAATATGAATCTATTTTCATCCTTGAATATATGCAAACCTCTTTCTTGCCATTTTTTAAAATTTTTCTATTGCAGATGCCACTTTTTCTCCGGAGAAACACGTCGATGGGCGCTGGGACCAGACAGGAAGTTACGGACATGTACATATTCCATAGTGGCACACTATGCTGGCTGGTTAATATGAAGATATTTCCCATCCGAATATATGAGACCTCTGTCTCTCTCTTTTTCTCTTATCGCAGATTACTATTCCTCTAGAAGAACAAACATCGATGGGCTGCTAGTACCAGACAAGAAGTTATGGCAACACAAATTCCTTGGATTGCGCTATGCTGGCGGGATAGATGACCTGTAACAGTAACAGCAGTGTGAAACAGGTCCACGTAATAAATTACCCTTATATATATTGTAACAAATTATCCTCTGCTTAGATTAGGCGAACATAACATTGAAAAAAGCCCGGACTGACATTAAAAAAGGCAAACTGTGGTTTACAAAGTTTGAACTGAAATGACCCCCAAACCAACTGTTCCAATCAATTAACAAAATGCCAGAGTCAGATGAAATCCTCATTGGTTCTTTCAACATTTGAGTTTGTTCATCTGAATAATGAGGTTACCGACTTCTGATCACCTCTTTGTTTGTCATTTTCACTTTTTCCAACCATTTCTTTTTTCTTATAAAACTGTGATGTTTTGTATCCCCCCCACTAACATGTCTCTCTTGGGCCATGTTATTTGTGTTGAGGTGGGCTGGCTGAAAAAGTACATCATGAGACATGCATGCAAATTACCACTCCACACACAGTGTCCTGGGCCATGACGTTAAACTGCATCCTGATGGGGGTAAAATAGATCCTGCATTGGGTTCCAATCTCAAATTGACCCTAATAATAAAATGGGTGTCTTATGGTAAAATTTTTTTGAAAATTCATTTGCCACTACTAATATGATCTATTTCTACCTGAATATATGCGACCTCTTTATTGCCCATTTTTTCTTTTTCTATTGCAGAGGCCACTTTTTCTCCGGAAGAACACGTCGATGGGCTGCTTCAGTACCAGACAGGGAATTCTATGGACATTGCAACAAATTCCATAGGCGACGCGCTAGGCTGGCTGATTAATACGAAGATATTTCCAGTCAGAAATATCAGACCTCTATCCCTCCTTTTTTTCTTATCGACCAGGATTAATATTCCTCCAGAAGAAATACACGATGGGCTGACAAGTACCAGACAATAAGTTTACTGACAGACAACAAATTCCTTTGTGATGCGATATGCTGGGGTTGGATAGAGGGACTTATACCAGCAGTGAAAACAGGTCAAGTATTATCATACCCTATCGTATGCTTAAACAAAAGTATGCCCTGCGACCTGAGATTAGGCGAACACTACCCATCTGAAAAAGAGAACTGACATTAAAAAAGGCAAAACACATGTGCGTTCACAAAAGTTGAACTGAAATGCTCCGGAAGCAATGTTTCAGATCAATTACACAAATGCAGAGTCGAAAAATCCTCATGTTCTAGCAACGTTGGAGGTTGGGTAGTTTCATGAATCTCTGAGGTACGACTTATGAGTAACTCTTGAGGTGTCATTTTCACTTTTCACATCTTGTTATAAAAACTGTGGGGCGTTGTTCACTGACATTTCTCTGGTCATCGTTTGTTTGTTGGTTGAGGTGGGGGGACCGAAGAAAGGTACTTATGAGACATGCAGCAAATTACATCCACACACAGTGTCCTGGGAAATGACGTTAAACTGCATCCTGATGGGGGGTAAGATAGATCATGCATTGGATTCTAATCTAAATTCACCCTACAAAATTGGTTTTCTTATGGTATAATATGATAATATTGCAAGTACTAATATGAATCTATGTTCTTTCCTGACTATATGCAAACCTCTTTCTTGCCGTTTTTGTTTTTTTTTATTGCCAGATTCCACGTTTCTCTGGTGGAAGTATGGGAAGAACACATCGAAGGGTTGTTTGTAAAAAAAAAAACAGACAGGAAGTATGGACATTGAAACATATTCCATAGCCGACGCGCTATTGCTGGTTGATTAATACGAAGATATTTCCCATCAGAAGATATTGCAGACCTCTCCTCCCATTTTTTCTTATGCAGATTACTATTCCTCAGAAGAGAAGACCTCGATGGGGCCTGCAAGCACCAGACAAGAAGTTACTGACAGACAACAAATTCTTTGTGGATGCCGCTATGCTGGATGGACTTTTAGATTCCATATACCAGCAGTGAAAACAGGTCAAGTATTATCATACCCTATTTGTATTTGTAACAAATTTTTTTTACTTGCCCCCCTGCTTGATTAGGCGAACCACATAACATGAAAAGGCAACTGCCATTAAACAAGCAAACATGTGGTTTACAAAGTTTGAACTGAAATTCCCCCCAAACCGAAATGTTCAAATCAATTGACACAGGATGCCAGAGTCAGAGAAAATCCTCAGGGTTCTTTCAACATTGGAGTTTGGTTTCATATGCATCTCTGAAGTTGACTTTGATCACTCTTTGTTTCATTTTCAACTTTTCCAACAGACTTCTTTTCATAAAAATGTGGTTTGGTTATCACGAACTTTTTTTCTCTCTTGGCCATCGTTTTTTGTTTTGTGTTGAGGTGGGCTGGCTCGAAAAATACCTCATGAGACATGCATGAAAACATTTACCCCTCCACACCCAGTTGTCCTGGGCATCATTCGTTATTAATTTTAAAACTGCTTTCTGATTGGGGTAAGATAGACCTGCATCTGGGATTTAATTCTAATTGACCCCTACAAAATTGGGCTTATGGCAATTATGAGCATATTGCAAGTACTAATATGAATCTATTTTCTTTCTGAATATATGCAAAACCTCTTTCTTGCCGTTTTCGTTCTTTTGCTATTGAAGATAGATGCCGCTCTTTCTTTTTTACAGAAGAACACGCGGATGGGCTGCTAGTACAGACAGGAAGTTTATGGAATGCAACAATATTCCATAGCGACGCGCTCTACTGTGATTAATCGAAGACATTTCCATCCAGGAATTATATGAGACCTCTCTCCCTTTTTCTTATCGCAGATTACTATTCCCATTCAGAAGAGCACCTCGATGGACTGCAAGTACCAGACAAGAAGGTACTGACAGACAAACAAATTCCTTTGTGAGGGCACATGCTGGCTGGATAGATTCCTATAACAGCATGTGAGAAAACAGGTCCCAGTAGTATATACACATATGTATGTAACACAAATTATTGCCCTGCTTTGATTAGGCGAACAAACATTTGAAAAAGGCACGCATAAAAAAGGCAAACAGTGTGGTTCACAACGTTTGAACTGCAATTCCCAACCAAAACTGTTCAACTCAAATAATCCCAAAATTGCCAGATTCAGAGAAATCCTCATTGGTTCTTTCAACATTGGAGTATGGTTTCATGCATCTCTGAGTACGATTCTGGTCACATCTTTGTTGTCATATTGTCACTTTTACAACAGCTTTCATAAACTGTGGTGTTTGGTTATATCACTAACATTCTCTCTTGGCCATCGTTGTTTTTGTGATGAGGTGCGGGTGGCTTGAAAAGTACCTCATGAGACAAGCATGCAAATTACCACTCCACACACAGTTCCTGGGCATTTCGTTGTTTTATTTTAAAACTGCATCCTGATGGGGGTTTAAGATAGATCCTGCATTGGATTCTAATCTAAATTGACCCCTACAAAATTGGTTCTTATGGCAAATAATCATATTGCAGTAAATATGAATATGTTCTTTCCTGAATATATGCAAACCCTTTCTTGCCCGTGTTCGTCTGTTTCTATTGCAGATGCCGCTCTTTCTACCAGAAGAACACGTCGATGGGCTGGCTTGTAACAGACAGGAAGTTATGGACATGCAACCAAATTCCATAGCGACGAGCTATACTGGCTGATTAATACGAAAAGGACATTACCATCCAGAATAAGCGAACCTCTCTCCCTTTTTTCTATCGCAGATTCGATTTCCTTCAGAAGAGAAGACTTCGATGGACTGCAAGTACAAGACAAGAAGTTACTGACAGACAACAAATTCCTTTGTAGCACTTGCTGGCTGGCTAGATTACTATAACAGCAGTGAAAAAAGGTCAAAACGTATATCTACCATATCATACCAAATCATACCGTCAAAATGCCAGAGTCACAGAACATCCTCACGAAGTGATTTCAACATTGGAGTATGGTTTCATGCATCTCGAGGTACGATTCTGGTTCACCTCTTTGTTTTCATTCGCCACTTTTCCAACAGCTTTTCATAAACTGTGGTGTTTTGTCTCACTAATATTTTCTTGGTATCGTTTGTTTTGTGTTGAGGTGGGTGGCCTGAGGAAGTAATTCATGAGACATGCATGCAGATTACCACTCCATACACAGTTTCTTGGGCAGGACGTTAAACTGTATCCTGATGGGGTAAAATCTGCATTGGAATCTAATCTAAATCGACTCCCTACAGGTCCAAAAAATTATTATAACCATATTTGTATGTAACAAATATTGCCCTGCTTAGTTTGAGCGAACACTAACATCGAAAAAAGGCACTGACATGAAAAAAGGCAAAACATGGGTTCACAACGTTTGAACTGAAAATTCCCCCCAAACCGGATGTCAAATCAATTACACAGATTGCCAGAGTCAAGCGAAAAAATCCTCATAGTTCTTTTCAAACATTGGGTGTGATTCATGATCTCTGAGGTACGACTTCTGGTAAACCTATTGTTTGTCATGTCACCATTTCCAACAGATTTCAATAAACGTGTGTTTGGGTATCACTAACATAGTGAATTAGAAAGAGTGCTCGCTTACATTAGGCGAACACGAACATTGAAAACGGAATGACATAAAAAACGGCAAACATGTGATTACAAAAGAACGAAATTGCCCCCAAACCAACGTTCGAATCAATTACTCAAAATGCCAGAGTCAGAGAAATTCCTCACTGTTGTCAACATTGGAGTCAGCTTCATGCATTCTCTGAGGTACGGACTGGTCACTCTTTGTTTGTCAGTTCACTTTCCAACATGTCTGCATAAATGGTACTTGTAAAAACCATAACCACTCCACAAACAGGTCCGGGGCATGACGTTAAACTGCATCCTGAGGGGGGTAAGTAGATCCTGCATGATTCAATTAAATTCACCCCTACAAAATAAAGCCTTTTAAAGTGATATGAGCATATGAAAGTACTTATAGAATATTTTCCTATCCTGAATATATGCAAATCTCTTTCTTGTCAATTTTCTTTTTGATTGCAATGCCACTTTTTCTCTGGAGCACGTTCGTGAGGCGTCTAAATAGACAGAAGTAATGGACAGCAACAAGTTCCATAGTGGCACACTATGCTGGCTGGTTAATATGAAGATATTTCCCATCCAGAATATATGCAGACCTCTCTCTTTTCTTCTTATCGCAGCTTACTATTCCTCTAGAAGAACCAAATCGAGGGCTGTAGTACCCGACAGAGTAACTGGATAGACAAACAAATGGCTATGCTGATGGATAGATGGCTATAACAGCAGTGAAAACAGTAAAGTATTATAGACCATAGTTGTATGTAACAAATCAATGCCCTAAATAATGCCCTGCTTCCGATCTTTAGGCGAACACTAACATTGAACAATGGCACTGACATAAAAAGGCAAACATGGGGTTCACAATGTTGACTCTGAAATTCCCCAGATCCAACTGATGAAACAAGAGGGAAATCCCCGGAAGTTGCAGGATCTATCGGCAAATGTGGAAAAACGCTCATTTGTTCATTGCGACCTTTTGGAGTTGCAAATGGAAAAAAATTTATCAAAAATATGTCTGAAAAACGCATTTTCCCCAAAAAATAAATTTTTTTTATTCATGAAATTTAGTTGATTACAGCATAAATGCGGAAAACCCTTGTTTTGATACTCTGTACCTTCTTCTGAAAATTTGAATCATTTCAGTCCACCCAATCTCTAAATAGACCAAAAAACTGAAACAAATTTCCAGAAATTCTTAGAAAAGTTGGCCACCCCCCCGGAAAAATCTATTTTTCCCCCTAAAATTGATTTTTGGATTCGGGGCTGATTGGATGGGAAAAAGTTGTATTTGTGCCTTTCCACATGCTACAAAGTTTTGAATCATTCAGCCATTGGAATAAGGGGAATATCTTGAAAAATAGTTGAAAAACTTGGAAAAATTGAGAAATTGGCCCAAAATGTGTCTTTTGCCACCTAAATTCCCCAATTTGATAGTTCCGTCTAATTTTGAGAGCAAATATGGTTTATGACTATTCAAGCATGTGCCAAGTTTCACTTGTTCAGCCACTCCAAATGGAGATATTGCGAAAAACCCATCAAAAAATCTGACGGACACGAAAACGACACCACACACACCACAAACCACACAAAGGACACTTGGGAGTGCACTCATTGCTGATCACTCGGCCACCCATGGGTACCCCACTAATGGTACCATCAGTGGATAGTTCCGAACCACCATTATGGTTACCGTAGCAAACACCGTTGCTATGACACCAGCAAACAGTGAATATGTGTGAAACGGCAAACTGACTACAATTATCTCATACGGCCCTTTCGGGACCATGGATAATTAGTATGAAAACTCCTTGGTTCAGAGAAAATCCTTATCTTTCCTCAAAATACCATCATACGCCGTTGTCCTGGGCCATGACGTTAAAACGAATCCTCGTGGTTAAAATAGATCCTGCCTAGATCCTACTTAACCCCCTACAAATTAGCCTAAGGTGATATGATCTATTGAAGTACTTATTAGTTACCTCCTAATATATGCAAACCTCTTTGTTGCCAAATGTTTCATTTCCATTTGCAGATGCCACTTTGCTTGGACACGAACATGCAGACAGGAAGTTTGGGACACGAACTAATTCCATGAGACACTCTATGATGCTGGGGGTGATATGATATAAATCCTGGCATGCTTGTAAATTACAACTCACAACAGTGTCGGGCATGCAATAAATGCATTCTGGTGGGCAGGCCCTCTAATCTAAATTATCCCCAGTCATGGAAGTATATCAACTCCATGACTGGCATATAGTTTGGTGCCATGGATCTGAGCTGGTTCACAAGCTCCTTCCTATTAGTTCCGGACTGCAATTTGAAGTACAGTGGTCACGAAAAAAAACTTGTTCATAATTTTGTTTGAAATGTCATCAAAAATACAAAGTCTGTACACGAAACAATGCCACACGGGTTTGGGCCGACGTTTGTTTCGCGTGGAATGTGCGGGTTTTGTTCTAGCCAGGCATTATAAACTACATTGGCCAATAAACGCAGCTAACACCATAAATCAAATTAATTTGGTGGATGCTGCATTAATGTCACAGAAGAAAAGAAACAGTCAATGAATTGAAAGAAAAATCATTCCGTGACCATTGTACTTGAACCCTAAACATACTACATAGGCGGATAATAGTCAGTGAATGATCAGATGAAGCAATTTCTCATCTGGAAAATAATGCAGTTTTTTCTTTTTCATTGCAGATTACACTTTCCTCTGTCGGTAACACTCGATGACTTGCTGCTAGAACCAGAGATGCAACAAATCCACGCGATGCGCGATGCTGGCTGGATAATATGGTCTTGTAATTACTTTTCATCCAGAAGAACACATTGGTGGAGGTTATTCAACATAATCACACACACAAATTCTTCTGTAATGTATTGCAGCCACCAAATCCAGAATATGTCAGTTATTTTAGTCATTTGTGTCAGTCTTTCCATTCATAAATGTATCAACCATATAGCACCTACTAACCCAGACTGCCTGTTGCCATACGATTGGTGTGGTGAAGGTTCATCTTCCAGTTTTCAAATTGTAGTCTTCAAACTTACTCATACTTTCCACACTTTTTTGGGCAGGATTTATTATTCAATCTGGTCATAGTTTGCTCTCTTTCCAGTTCTCACTCACCAAGTGGAATGTACTTATTCTGGTTTGCGGGGTTTTCAAGTTTCAGGAAGGACCTTAGCGATTCCGCTTTGTTGTGTGGTGTGCGTGTGGTGTGTGTCCCCACTTTGTTGTTATCAGGATTTCTCAAATCGTAGCCGTTTTGAGGAAATTAATATCAAGGTTGGGTGAACACTATCTGATAAGATTTCGGGTAGTAGCACTATTTTAGTTATTTCTTGCATGTACGGAGAACCCTATGGTGCTGGTTTTGCACTTACGTGCAGATGGAAACTTGTAGGGTATGGCCTATCTTTACTCTCCAACATTTTAGCTCAGACTGGAGGTCATTCCGTGTGTCTTGCATCGTTTATTCCAAATTGTTTGATTTTTTTATAAGCTGAAATTTTTTCAACCTTGAGTTTCAGTGTTATAAATTTTCCATTATTTGCTTCATTCTGCCAATGTCTTATTGTACTCCCCCATTGATCCTGAAGATAGTTAATACATTGAGAAAATGGTCATAAGTTGGATATTGTGTCTAACTGCCAATTTCAGTCCCAATTTCGCCCAAACTTGTACTCCTTCGGTAGACATGGTCAACGAACATCCCTATGAATTGAAATCGTCACTATTGTATCTTATGTGTCGACTACCAATACAAAAAACTGAAAGTACACATGGAATTGCCTTGTAATTGTTTGCATGTAATACGAGGATACCACTGATCGTGCAACCAGGCGAGACACGGGGGGGGGGGGTATTAATGTATTTTGAAAATACGAAGCAGTCATGCAAAAGATCGACCTGACATATATTTATCTACTGGCATGACGTGGGTAGTTCCTTCGTCTGTACTAGGTCAGAGCCATCCTTTAGAGAAATCGCAATGTAATGTTTATTATGTGTATTCACTCGATCTGACAATCTATGATTTGATATGAAGCCAAGTCGCACCACATGATTACTTTTCCGTCATAACTGAATTAACTATGAATAACTCATTTTTTTTTTTTTGGGATGGTGGATTAAGAATTAATGGCTATACCAAATCTTTCTTTGCTTTAGATTATATTGCCAAACTGTAGTTCTTCTACCCTTTGCTGAACAATCTGTGACCCGGTGTGAAACTTTTTACAAGTTACGGTTGTGATCAACCAAATTTATCCGAGGTCAGTCATTCGAGCAATAAATTTTGCAATGTACCCTCAGAATCATAGATGTTCACATCCTCACCAGATGGACAACCCATACACCTAAATTAAACTAAATACAGTGTTCATTCATATGGAGGTTCCGTGCTCTCTCACAGCCATTACCTAACGGACAGAAACAAGTTAATCTATGCCTACGTTATGGGCTTCTTTCATAGCTAGATTTTTTCAACTTCATACATGTTTGTTCTCTAATATACCAGGCATCCACATTCCGATTGCTGACCACAATGGCAACAATCAATTTGAAAAATTGTTTTTGAACGAACTATCGATTCGTTGTTGGAAAAAAGTCTGAAGGTCCGCGGTCAATAGACAAATCAGGTCGAAGTAGGTTGGTGGGCAGACGGACAAACACTTTTTATTACGCCACACGCCTAGAATAACCTCAACATTACATGCAAAACATTTTCCCATATGTGCAACATACGATTGAACTTAATTCGTTACTTGCGTTCTTACATGCCGGCTGAAACTTTCACCCACAGACTCAAATTAATCTGACCTAACGCCAAAAACAAGAGTTCAACCTTAACCCATGTGCAACCCACATATCCAATGTGTACTGGTAACATGCTTGCGGTCGTTAGATATCGTGTTGACAAGGGCTCCGTCGCCATATTCAAAGCACACACACATACACACTCACACATCAACACACTCACACACACAACACACACAAACCACACATATTATCAATTTGTTCCCAGTGTTTTGATGTCATCGGCTGTAAACCCTAGACATGTACACATACACAAGTCTGCTTGAATGACTATCAGGATTCAATAATTGGTACAAGCGTCTATTTTGCTGATTTTGCTTTTATTTTGACTTTGGTGAACCTTTTACACACTAAATAGGAAATATTCAGATACTTGCCCCATATCAGCTCACGCGATATTTTCAAGCGTACCGCCGGGACTCGCACACGCAACAATGGAATCCGGCTAGAGCTTTCACTCCAGGGGAAATTGTCAGAATCATTCCAATATGCGCTCTGCTTAGTTAGCCTAACTTGCGACCAACAACGACCGAATCATTTGTCTGCTTTTTGGCTCCGGCACGAAATCGAAATGTAACAGTCTGATAAAGTGCATGGATAATTGGCGCAGCTACTGATGAGGGGGGGGGGGGGGTCA